>CAJHQQ010005154.1:0-19894 GCA_905132885.1 Moricandia moricandioides | reverse complement strand
CCCATCAACCAAAGAGCATCCTAGGGACGCATCAACTGGCTATTGCACATTCATTGGTGGGAACTTAGTTACTTGGAAGAGCAAGAAGCAAAAGGTGGTGTCATGTTCAAGTGCTGAAGCTGAGTACCGAGCTATGTTGAAGCTGACTAATGAGCTAGTCTGGATCAAGGGAATATTGAAGCACTTGGAGATAGACCAGTCCACACCAATGACCATGCATTGTGATAATCAAGCCGCAATCCACATTGCCTCCAACTCGTTGTTTCATGAGAGAACCAAGCATATTGAGGTTGACTGCCACAAGGTGAGGCAGATGATAGTTCAAGGAGTCATTCTACCTTGTTATACACGGAGTGAGGATCAGCTAGCTGATGTATTTACCAAGGCTCCAAGACAGAAGACACTTGAGTCCATTCATCACAGATTGGGACTCAGTGATCTTACCAGGCTCAACTAGTTCCTCTTGTCATGGGGTCTTTACTCTTTTCCTTGTTGAGGTTTTATCCCTAAGGAGGGTTTTCTTCAGCAAGGTTTTTAATGAGGAAGATCTCATGACATCCAAGCTTGACCAGTTCCCCTTGGTCAAGCTTGAGGGGGAGTGTTGAACCAAATAAGAGAAGGGATTATGATCTATGAATGGAGAGTGGGAATGCTGAGGAAATGAGGAGGAATGAAGTTGGGTTGTCCGTACAGAATCCGTACAAGGCCGTACAGGTTGGCCGTACAACCATTAGTCGACCAAAAGCAAGTTTGGGTCGACCAAAGTTACCCGGGTGAAAACTAGAGAAGTTACCTTGCCGCGGATAAGCTTTCCCTTCTTCTCCTCCGTGTGTCTATGTGCACTGAACCTTATGGATAAGGTTACTCCGCGTCTGGACAGGCTGGCTAGAGCATCTGGTCAAGATGCCAAAGGAATCAAGCATGCGAAGCTCCTCGTCCAAGTATTTCAAACCAGGCGCGCCTAAAGCCTTGACTTCACACGCTTAGGTTGAAACCTTATCTTGTATCCGTTAAGCTCAGCCTTAACTTTCCCTATATATGTTGTAATCCCTCTCATTAATCAATCAAGCAATGTTTTCGAGTCTCTCTTATTCTCTCTAGTGTTCTTCATATCCAGAAATGGATTTCTAGTCTCGTTTCAAGCTTTAGTCTCCAAATCTCTTCTAATCTCTTTTCTAATCTCTTTCTACGTCTCAAATACTCATATAACCTCAGATATCTCTTTAGTTTTCACTTGTTGCATATAAATTTTTGGTTTTGGTGATTGAAAATTTAAAATGAATGCTCCCGGATTAAGTTAAAAGAACTAAGGATAATAAGATCGTATATCTGAATCTGGTTGCTTTTGAACTTGAATCCGACCAAAGCATATCATTGTCTGATGTTGTGTGATGATAGGTTTGGTTAGCTACGGTTCATGGTATGAAGAATGTGTTTATATTGAAACTGCTTGCATACATGATAGTAAAAACCGATTTTAGCTAATGCATTCTATCATAATGTTGCCTTACATTGAAGCATTAGATTCATGTCTAGATGCTGAGATAAGGAACATGAGTATTGCCTAGGTAGCTTGATGATCTTGAAGGGATCTTGCTCGTGCTTAGAGAAGTTGCTCACATAGATAAGAGCTTGCAAGTGCCTGTTTCTATCTAGTGTGGAGCTTGAGACATTAGTGATCAAACTTGATGAGAATCAAGGTTTGATCACAATGCTATTGTGTCTTATCTTTGCTCAAAGATAAACAAGACAACCCAGTAAAAGGTTTCTAGGGAAGAAGACAAGCAAAATGAAAAAGAAAACAAGCAAAAAGGAAAAGAAACAAGCTTGTTTGTGCAAGACAAAAGTAAAAAGGAACAATCGGCAAGGCACAAAGGAAATGGTCAACAGCAAAAGGAAAACTTCCTTAAACTTTTTCCATAAACTCTTCTAAGGTTTTTCTAACACCCTAATAATCTTCTTATGCTCGTGTTCAAGGTGCTAAACAAGTTTAAGCCTAATGCACAAAGTAAAATCGACAAGATGAACATGCGGCTACGGTTTCTTCTCATCTCTAGGGTTTCCGAAAAATCCAAAAAAGGAAAGTCCTATAATCCTTGTCTAATCTCTTATACAATCACGAGCAGCCCTAGTTAGATGAGTTCTACTGCTTTTCAAGAAAATAAAGATGAGACACGAATGAAACAACGAAAGAAAACAAGAGAGAAAGCGAGTACTTCCCAACCAAAGTTTCTCTGATACCACTTGATGCGCCCCTAGGATGCTCTTTGGTTGATGGGAATGGATAGATCCTTGCAAGAATGAATCAGAGACTCAAGTTCTTCAAGGCGTGTGGATTGAATGGTGACACAAGAAGGATGGAAAATCTCTTGATACTCCTAGATGAATAACTTGGATATGACACACCAAACTAAACACCCTTAGGTCTCTGGATACTACACACCAGAGCTCGACACACTTTCTAGAGAGAGAGAGCCGTCAAGATGAATGATACTTGTTTATTAAAAAAGCTGGATGATTACAAGAGGGTGTAGAGAACCCTTTAAATAAGAAACCAGAGAACATGCTCTCTAGGGTTTCGACATTAAGCAAGAAAAGGAAAGAAAGGAAACTATAGTCTAAGTTTAACATAAGCTTAAAATGAAATAAAAATGTAACTTCTTTTAGTCTTGGACCGAGATAGGGCCTAAGTGATGTGAAGACAAGTTGTGGCCTCGTTAAAAACCTTCCTCCGGAAAACCTCATGGGACAAAACCAAAAGCAAGGAAAAGAGCACGCACCCCATGTCTTGCCTAGACACTAACTCAGTTTGATGTAGAGATGGCTTGAATGGTGATCAAGACATCTCGGATCAGACTTTGTCCATGACTTTCTTGTTGTGGATGTGAAGTGAGTAATCCAACAACATTCTCCTTAAGCTTCTTGACTCTGGAACGAGTCATGGGACCTTCAGGAATGGCTAGAGCATCATCACCAAGTTGTTGATGCAATGTGGCTGCATGTGGCTCATCTAGACTCTCCTTGTTCTCCTTAGTGATCCGGTCCATGATCACATCATATAGCTACTGTGAGAAGGCTAAAGATCTATGGGAAACACTTCAAAAGGTGTATGGAAACATCTCAAACCTTACCAGGGTGTTTTGAGATCAAGAGAGCCTATCAACAACTTAGCTCAGGAGGATATGGAGTTCACTAAACACTTGGGAAAGTTTAGAGCTTTATGGTCTGAGCTTGAAATGCTAAGGCCTAGCACAACTGATCCGGATGAGCTGAATGAGAGACGTGAGCAGGATAAGGTCTTTGGCTTACTCCTGACTCTCAACTCAAGCTACAATGATCTCATTAAGCACATCCTAAGGTCAGAGAAGCGTCTCCTATTCTCTTACTTTCTCTCTTAATCTCTTCTAATCTCTTCAATCTACTCTATTCTACCTTTGCATACCTCAGATTCTACTCATTCTTTCATGGTATCAGAGCCAGGTTCTCTTGAATCTGGGTTGCTACGTTGAAGAACTCAGAACACTTTGAAGATTCAAGATGGAGAACACCAAGACTACTATCATTCCGGTTACTTTGAAAGGGGGAAACTATCTCCTTTGGTCGAGGGTAGGTGAAGACTGCCGTGGGGAGTAAGGGCTTGTGGAACCACATCCTTGAAGATGAAGCTCCCAGGATCATTACTCATGAAGGTGACAAGGAGATTGTCACGTGTGATGAAGAGAAGTGGATGCAAGAGGATATGCTTGTGATATCCATTCTCCAAAGCTCACTGGATCCATCGATTTTGGAGGCTTATAGCTACTGTGAGAAGGCTAAAGATCTATGGGAAACACTTCAAAAGGTGTATGGAAACATCTCAAACCTTACCAGGGTGTTTGAGATCAAGAGAGCTATCAACAACTTAGCTCAGGAGGATATGGAGTTCACTAAACACTTGGGAAAGTTTAGAGCTTTATGGTCTGAGCTTGAAATGCTAAGGCCTAGCACAACTGATCCGGATGAGCTGAATGAGAGACGTGAGCAGGATAAGGTCTTTGGCTTACTCCTGACTCTCACTCAAGCTACAATGATCTCATTAAGCACATCCTAAGATCAGAAAAGCTCCATCTCTAGAAGAAGTGTGCTCGCAAATCCAGAAGGAACAAGGGTCATTGGGACTCTTTGGAGGAAAGGGAGAGCTTACCTTGGCTAATCAAGCTGAAGGACACAGGCCAACAAGGTGAACAAGTATGAGGAAAGGAGGTTCAATGGAAACTGTGATCATTGCAAGAGACAAGGTCACAAGAAGCACCAGTGCTGGATCCTTCACCCACATCTCAAGCCAAACAAGTTTCTTAAGGATAGAGAGGCAAGGGCAAACGTGAGTTATGGAGGAGGTGATCAGCATGGGATAAGTGTAGCTGGTCCATCAAACCGAGCACAAGAGAATGAAGGGCGTGAAGGGGGTGAGAACAAGGCATTGGTGACTTACACTTCTCAACCAACCAACCGTCCAAATGAGCATGAGTTCATCCGGAGATCAGAAATGGATGCTCTCATCAAGATGCTCAAAGACAATGGTAACAACTTGGGTAACCTCAGGGGGTATTCTTTTGGTACTTTTAAAGTTACTAGTTCTTATGATCAAACTGATGCATATACTCATCTAGGAATGCTGGTCTATCTCTTAGTGCTTGTAGCATGTCTAAACCATTGATAGTTGATTCAGGTGCATCTCATCACATGATTAGTGATACGAGTCTTATTAAAGATATAGAGCCTGCTCATGGACATGTTATGATTGCTAATGGTGATAGGATTCCAATAAGGGGTATAGGCAAATTGAAACTGTTTGATAAGGAATCTAGAGCTTTTTACATGCCTGAATTTACATCAAACTTGTTATCAGTTAAGAAGTGCACTAATGATCTAAAATGTAGAGTTATCTTCAGTCCTAATGATGTGAAGTTTCAGGATATTGAGAGCAGCCGTGTGATTGGGAAAGGAGTTACACAAGGAGATCTTTACTTACTTGAAGAGCTTACTTCCTTACCTAATTGTTCCTTTACTTCTGTTTCTGCTTCTGTTTTAAATAAGAATGCTTTGTGGCATGCTAGACTAGGACATCCTCATGTTAGAGCTTTAAACTTAATGGTTCCAGGTGTTGTCTTTGAGAATAATGACTGTGAAGCTTGTATCTTAGGCAAGCATTGTAAGACTGTTTTCCAAAAGTCCACTACTATCTATGATCACTGCTTTGATTTAATACATTCAGATGTTTGGACTGCTCCTTGCTTGTCTAGGGAAAACCATAAGTACTTTGTCACTTTCATAGATGAAAAATCGAAATACACCTGGGATAACCTTGATTCCATCTAAAGATAGGGTGCTTGATGCATTTAGAAACTTTCAGGCTTATGTGACTAACATTTTAATGCAAAGCTTAAAATTTTTAGATCAGATAATGGTGGAGAGTACACAAGTCAAGCTTCAAGCAGCACCTATCTCAGCATGGAATTCTTCATCAAACAAGTTGCCCCTACACCCCTCAATAGAATGGAGTAGCCGAGAGGAAGAATAGACATCTCATGGAAGTGGCTCGGTCCATGATGTTCCAAGCAAACGTGCCAAAGAGATTCTGGAGTGATGGTGTATCCACTGCTTGTTACTTAATCAACAGGACTCCAACTAAAATCCTTGGAGACAAATCACCATTTGAGGTCTTGAACAAGTGTAGACCATCACTAGATCATCTCAAGGTCTTCGGGTGTCTCTGCTTTGTTCACAAACCAGGAGAATTAAGGAACAAGTTGGAGGCAAGGAGTACAAAGGGGATGTTCATTGGTTACTCATCAACTCAGAAGGGGTACAAATGCTATGATCCAGTGACCAGGAGGGTGCTTATATCAAGGGATGTGAAGTTTGTAGAAGAAAGAGGGTACTATGAGGAGAAGAACCTAGCAGAACTAAAGGATTTGGCGTCTGATAAGGCAGCAAACTTGAGAATCATCTTGGAGGGTCTTGGGATTAACTTATCTCAGGATCAAAGGAGTGGGAGTACACAACAACCAGTTCCAACTACCACTAATGCAAATGATCAGGAACCCCACCTTGATCATGAGGGGGGAAATCAACCTAATGCTAATGATCAAGATGATCAAGAAGAATCAGGTTCACAACATGATCAAGATGTGGACCAAGGAAATGATGATGAAGAAGAGGAAACTGTGAACCAGGAAGAAGAAGAGGAGATTGAGGAGGAACAACCTGAAGTAGCTCAACCCTTGAGAAGAAGTACAAGGATAAGGAATCCTCCATCCAACTGGATCAACACTCGGGTGTACTACAATGCTCAAGCAGTTGAGCATCCTGCCCAAGTTGCTTGCTCTCTGATGCATTACCCTGAAGATCATTGTGCTTTCATGACTAGCCTGGATGAGAGCAAGGTACCTGGTTCCTATGAAGAGGCGATGCAAGACAAGGAATGGAGAGAATCAGTTGGTGCTGAGGCAGATGCAATGATCAAGAATGATACTTGGTATGAAAGTAGACTGCCAAAGGGGAAGAAGGCTGTTTCCAGCAGATGGATATTCACCATCAAGTACCTTGCAAATGGAAAGATTGATAGGAAGAAGACCAGACTAGTTGCAAGGGGGTTTACTCAAACCTATGGAGAGGATTATATTGATACGTTTGCTCCTGTTGCCAAGCTTCATACAATCAGAATAGTGCTATCTCTGGCTGTGAATCTAGAGTGGGGGCTTTGGCAAATGGATGTGAAGAATGCCTTCTTGCAAGGAGAGCTTGAAGATGAAGTCTATATGCACCCTCCTCCGGGTCTTGAGCACTTGGTTAAAGATGGGAATGTGCTAAGGCTGAAGAAGGCTATATATGGTCTCAAACAATCCCCTAGAGCATGGTATACCAAGTTGAGCACAACTCTGAATGGGAAAGGCTTCAAGAAGTCAGAACTAGATCACACTCTCTTCTCCTTGACCACTCCATCAGGTATTGTAGTTCTTCTTGTATATGTTGATGATATCATCATCACTGGAAGTGACAAGGATGGAATTCAATCCACCAAGGACTTCTTAAAGTCGGTTTTTGAGATTAAAGACTTGGGTGAAATGAAATACTTCCTTGGAATTGAGATATGTAGATCCAAGGAAGGCTTGTTTCTTTCACAAAGGAAATATACACTTGATCTTTTAAAGGATGCAGGTAAACTTGGAGGAAAGACAGTGAAGACACCTTTGGAAGATGGATATAAGGTGCCACGTGAGGGGGAGATTGAAGACAGCCAGCCATTTGAAGATGCAAAGCTTTATAGGAAGCTTGTTGGTAAGTTGATTTACTTGACCATTACACGTCCTGACATATGCTTTGCTGTGAACCAGGTGAGCCAACATATGCAAGGACCAAAGGAGCATCATTGGAGCATGGTGAATAGGATCTTGATGTATCTGAATGGATCACCAGAACAAGGAGTGTGGATGGGGTGTAACAAGAGCACTGAAGTAGTGGGATACTGTGATGCGGATTGGGCTGGAGATAGAGCTGATAGGAAGTCAACCACTGGCTATTGCACTTTCATTGGTGGGAACCTTGCTACTTGGAAGAGCAAGAAGCAGAAGGTGGTCTCATGTTCAAGTGCTGAAGCTGAGTATAGGGCCATGTTGAAGCTGACTAATGAACTAGTGTGGATCAAAGGGATCCTAAAGCACTTGGAGATAGACCAAACTACACCAATGACCATGCATTGTGACAACCAAGCAGCAATCCATATTGCCTCCAACTCGGTGTTTCATGAGAGAACCAAGCACATTGAGGTTGACTGCCACAAGGTGAGGCAGATGATAGTCCAAGGGGTGATCTTACCTTGTTACACACGGAGTGAAGATCAGTTGGCAGATGTTTTCACTAAGGCTCCAAGACAGAAGACACTTGAGTCCATTCATCACAGATTGGGGCTCAGTGATCTTACTAGGCTCAACTAGTTCCTCTTGTCATGGGATCTTTACTCTTTTCCTTGCTGAGGTTTTATCCCTAAGGAGGGTTTTCTTTGGCAAGGTTTTTAATGAGGAAGATCTCATGACATCCAAGCTTGATCGGTTCCCTTGATCAAGCTTGAGGGGGAGTGTTGAACTAAATAAGAAAAGGGGTTACGAGTATGTGAAGGAGACTGAAGAAGGTTGGAGAATGGTTTAAGGGGGAGTTGTCCGTACAAGTCCGTACAAGTGACCGTACAAGGCCGTACAAGTGACCGTACACTTGAGTGTGCATCAAGGCAAGAGGAGAAACCAAGTTACCCGGGTGAAAGTGAAAGAGAAGTTACCCGCGTGTGATCAAGCTTAACTTACCTCACCACTCGTCCAAGTACACTGAACCTTAGGGATAAGGTTAGTCCGCGCCTGGACAGGCTGGCTAAGAGCATCTGGTCAGGATGCTAAAGGAATCAAGCGTGCAAGGCCTCTCGTCCATGTATTTCAAATTAGACGCTCCCCCGGCCTTGACTCCACATGCTTAGGGTTGAAACCTTATCTTATATCCGTTGATTGTTGTCCATAAGCTCTCCTATATATTTGTAACCCCGGTTCATTAATGTTAAGCAAGCATTTTCGAGTCTCTTTCTTTTCTTATTCTCTCTAAGTGTTCTTGAGCTCCCAAATGGGTTCTTGAACAAATCGGCTCCAAATCTCTCACTTTCTCTCTTAATCTCTTCTAATCTCTCTCGTTTACTCTATTCTACCTTTGCATACTCAGATTCTACTCATTCTTTCACATACACCGCCAAGACTGCTCTGAACAATCTCTTGACTAGGCATGCCACTGCCTAGACCCGGTTGGCTCCTTCTTCAGTTTGCTTGCAATGGTAAGGAGGAACACAGGTCACTGTGCCTAGGATATTCAGGTAGCTCACTTAACTCCCCTCCTCAAGCTTGGATTGAGTCTAGGTCCAAGCTTGAAGTGAGCCGTTTTGAGCTTTAAGATCAGGAGTGCAACATCCCAAGGACTGCACATACAACCACTGATCACCCCTTCCTTTCAGCACCAGTGCCTTAAGGTCACCAGTCTCCTCAAGACTTAGGTGATGACCTCGCCTTGTGTGTCCACCCACACACACCAGCGACCACTCTCCATTGTTCTAACAATGGGCACTGCCTTCCTCTTGAACCCGGATTGATGTTGGACTAGAAACATTCCTGAAACATCACTTAAACTCCAAGCAAGATAAGACACAAGCATTGGGATCAAACCTTGACTAATCATCAAGTTTGACCACCAATGTCACAAGCTTTGCAACAGATTAAACCATACATTATCAAGTTCTAATCTTTGCAAGCAACCTCTCTAAGCACAAGCAAGATCATTTCAGATTCAATACAAGTTACTTATGCATTTTTAAACACTCCTTAATCTGCATCTGACATGAATCTAGATGCATCAATTTAAGGCAGCAACCAGGATGATAATATGCACTAACCTTAATCAGTCTCTAACTCATGAATGCAATCAGTTTAGACAGAAACTTTTAACAATCAAACACACATTCATTTAGAGCTGGGATTAAGCATTATTATCATCACACAACATCAGTCTCAATGCAACAACCTTAGGCGATTTCATTTCATGACAGCAAGCAGGTTTAGACATACTACTAACTCCCTAACAAGCTTCACTAGAATCAGGTTAAGCATTTTCTCAAACACCAAGCAAGTCTCTTTAAGCATCCTGGGACAGATTCTAAATCCATTTCAGTTCATTTAGCAATCTTAAACATTTCCTCAGGTTATTCAACTCAACACAACACACAACCAGTCATTATCACACTCAATATCAAGAAGGGCCAGTAATAGCTTACAGCCAAGGAACCAGATTGATTCCTTGAACCTCCAATGGCATAAAGGTCATGACTTTGCTGGATATGAGAGCTTGGATCGTCACCCACCTCCTTCTCCTTCAGTCTAGGACCACCTTCTTGTATCTCCAACTCAAAAGACCCCTCCTTTCTTCATACTTTCAGCTCACCCTTCTGGATAATCTTCTTTTGAACCCGGATGATCATAGACTCTTGGACAAGGTGGTTTCTGGATGAGGTTCATGACGCCTCTCCATACACCTTTGCTTCCAACAAGGCTTCTTCATCTGGTACAGACAGGAATGGCTGAGAGACAAGGAGAACACTCCACGGATTCAAACTTCTTCTTCTTCCAGAAACAGATCTCGGATGGATGTGTCTTCAAGGTTTGGTTTTAAGCTGAGAAATGGGTGTGAGGTTTGCGGAAGCTTAAGCTCAGGTTCTGATGAACCTGGCTCTGATACCATGAAAGATTTGATAAACTCTGGTTGTGTAAGTGAGAGAAACCCCAATGGGGAAGATGAGAACTTGTCTTGGTCGAAATAAGAGTGAGACTAATGAGAGAGAGAGTTTATGAGAGACTAGAGATTTTAGGAGACTAGAGAGACTAAGAGACTAAGAGATTAATGAAGAAGAAAGGGGAATACCCCCATTCAGCTTATCTATTAACTCGACAATGCACCCTTTAAATAGGGAAATGAGGTTACATAAGGGTTTACAAGGAATTCAAACAAGCATGAGGAGTCAAACATAATTCAAAATACTTGGCCAGAAATGCTAGACCAGGCTGTCACTTGCTGGCGCCTAAGGGAAGAGCATGGCTGGAAATGAGCCACCAATGCTCATGAACATGTCCATAGATCAGTCTAGGTTCAGCTCTTCCTTTCCAGTTTGGATAAGGCTCTTCCTTATCCATAAACAATAAGCAGCAAAGGGTATCTCGCCTGATCCCTTAAAGATGCCATCCGGATACCTTCTTCTTCCTCACAGCTTCTTCTTGCCTTGGAATGCAAGGTTCCTCCATGGATGTGTACGGATTAGGGTCTGGTCCGTACACATTTCACCCCAACTTTGCACAGACCCAAAACATGATTATTTGGTCGAGTGACAAGTTTCTGGGTCGACCTCATCCGTACGGTCCGTACAGTCCGTACCGTACGGACGCCCTAACTTTGCACATCGACCAAATGCTCCCAAACTTCTCCTATGCCTTCTTCCTTCATTGGACACCCTTCCTGAACCTTGATATAGCAGTGCATAAGCTTCTGGACACTCCTTAGGTCTTGACAGAACTTCTAAGAGGTTTGGCCCTAACTTTGCACATAACCTTTAGTGATTAGTTTATCACTTCAGGTTTAACACTTCCTTGGGTGTCAAGGGAACCAGAGTAGTCTTCTTGCCCTTGAACAGAAAGGAATGCTTGTTGGTGAAGCCATCATGGATCACACGTCTATCTGATTGCCATGGTCTTCCAAGAAGTATGTGACCGGCTTGCATAGGCAACACATCACACAATACTTCATCTTCATATCTCCCAATGGCTAAGGGAATGAGAACTTGACTTGAAACCTTCATGGTGCCTTCTTCATTCAGCCATTGCAACTTATAAGGTTTGGGATGCTTTTGAACCTTCAATCCCAACTTCTGAACCATCGTCTCACTTGCAGCATTGACACAACTTCCTCCATCAACAATGAGGCTGCACACTTTTCCTTGGACCAAGCACCGGGTGTAGAAGAGGTTCTCACGCTGCTCTAGCTCCTCAGCCTTGTTTTGCAAGCTTAGAAGTCTTCTTGCTACTAAAAGCTTCCCCTGGACTGGTCCTTCTTCAAGTTCTTCTTCAGTGTCTTCTTGGTCAGACTCGGTGTTGTCATCTCCTGAGGTATACTCTCCATCTTCTAGTAAGAACATGACTCTCTTGTTGGTACACTCATTGGCATAGTGTCCTCTTCCTTGGCACTTGAAGCATTTGACATCACGAGCTCTGGAACTAGATGCTTCAACCTTGCCTTTGCCCTTGTCAAGAGCACTGATTGGTTTAGGTTTGGCCTCTTCTCTTGGATAGGACTTGTTGTCCTTCTGGAATGGTTTAGACTCCTTAGAATAAGGTGTCTTCTCTTCCTTGTTGTGGTGTAACCGGTTAGAGCCATACTGATTGCGTGAGTGTCCCCTCCTCTTGAGTTGTTGCTCAACAAGAATAGCCTTGTGTAGCATCTCTTCTAGCTCCACATAATGTTGCATCTCAACATTATCTTGTATCTCTCGGTTTAAGCCACAAAGGAACCTTGACATGGTTGCTTCTCTATCCTCTGATATGTTGGCCCTTAGCATGAGCAACTCCATCTCTTGGTAATACTCCTCCACTGATCTTGAACCTTGTGTAAGCTTCCTCAGCCGGTGGTGCAAGTCTCTAAGGTAATGGCTTGGAACAAACCTCTTGCGCATGATTGACTTCATCTCTGTCCAAGTTTCAACCGGCTCCTCTCCATTCCTTCTACGAGTTGTGAGGTATTGATCCCACCAACTCAAGGCATAGTCATAGAACTCAGTGGCAGCAATCTGAATCTTCTTGTGGTTGGTGTATTGCTTGCACTGAAAGACTAGCTCAATCTTCTTTTCCCATTCAAGATAGGCATCCGGATCAGCCTTGCCATGGAATGGGGGTATTTTGATCTTCAAACCGGCAAGATCATCTCCTTGGTTCACTCTCCTCTCATGGGCACGCCTAGGTCTTCTTGAGGATGAGCTGAGGTGATCATACTCTTCATCAGTCTCCTCATAACCATCATGCTCTTGGCGAGTTGTTTGGCGATTTGCTTGGTGTGCCGCTTGTGGTCTCTCTTCTCTCCTAATCTCCTGGTTTGGTAAGTGACTAGTAGCTCTCCTGATGTCTTCTCTCAGCTCTCTCCTGATGTCACTGAGGCTGGTCCTCATCATCTCGGTCATGGTTGCTACCATACTTTGGTTAAGTTGCTCGGTCATAGCTTCCATGAGGAGTTTGTTTCTCCTGACGAGTTCAGCCTCTTCCTCAGACTCGGACACCATTGTACCTGCTCAAAGATAAACAAGACAACCAGTAAAGAGTTCTAGGGAAGAAGATAAGCAAAAAGGAAAAAGAAATCGAGTAAAAAGGACAAGAACACAAGCTTACAATGCAAGACAAAAGTGAAAAGGAAATCGGCTAAGAAAAGGAAATCGATTCAAGCAAAATGGAAAAGTTTCTAAACCTTTTCCTAAACTCTTCTAAGCTTTCCTAGCAACCTAATAAGCTTCTTTTACTCGTGTTCTAGGTGATAAACAACTTAGACACAAGAACAAGGTGATCGACAAAGAAGATGCATGCGGCTAGGGTTACTCTCTCTCTAGGGCTTCCGAAAAAACCAAAAAAAGGAAAGTCTAAGAATGCTTGTCTAATCTATTATGAATCTCGAGCAGCCCTAAACAAAGTAGTCTAATGCTTATTCAAGATGTTATGGATGCTACACGGATGCAATAATCAAAAGCAAACAAGAAAACAAACAAGAAACAAAAGCAAAGAGAGAAAGCGAGTACTTCCCAACCAAAGTTGCTCTGATACCACTTGATGCGTCCCTAGGATGCTCTTTGGTTGATGGGAATGGATAGATCCTTGCAAGAACGAATCAAAGACTCAAGTTCTTCAAGGCGTGTGGATTGAATGGTGACACAAGAGGGATGAATGATCTCTTGATACTCCTAGATGAATGATTTGGATATGACACACCAAACTAAACACCCTTAGACTCTGGATATGACACACCAGAACTCGGCACACTTCTTTTAGAGAGAGAGAGAGCCGCAAAAGATGAATGAACTTGTATTGAAAAGGTTGGATGGTTACAATAGGGTGTAGAGAACCCTTTAAATAGGAAACCAGAGACATGCCTCTAGGGTTTCGACAATGAATCCAAAAAAAGAAAGAACTAAAACTATAGTTTATAAGTTTAAATGAAATAAAAATGCAACTTCTATTAGTCTTGGACCGAGTATAGCACTTAGGTGATTTGTAGACAAGTTGTGGCCTCGTTAAAAACCTTCCTCTTGGAAAACCTCGTGGGACAAAACCAAAAGCAAGGAAAAGAGCACGCACCCCATGTCTGCCTAGACACTAACTCAGTTTGGTGTAGAGATGGCTTGAATGGTGATCAAGACATCTCGGATCAAACCTTGTCCAAGACCTTCTTGTTGTGGATGTGAAGTGAGTAATCCAACAACATTCTCCTTAAGCTTCTTGACTCTGGAACGAGTCATGGGACCTTCAGGAATGGTTAGAGTATCCTCATCAAATGGTTGATGCATTGTGCCTCCATGTTGCTCATCTAAACTCTCCTCATTGTCCTCCTTAGTGATCCGGTCCATGATCACATCAGATTCCATTCAGTATAGGCCGGTATGTTGATCAGGTGACTTGTGATGTTGTTCCCATGCAAGCTGGACATCTTTTGCTAGGTAGACCTTGGCAATTTGACAAGGAGACAATCCACAATGGACGCAGCAACTACTATAGCTTCACTCACAACAACCGCAAGCACAACCTTGCTCCTTTAACTCCACAACAAGTCCTAGACATGCAAAAGGAGATGGACAAAGGTAACAAGGCAAGTAAAACTAATCTATACATCACTCCCCAACAAGTTTTAAAATCATTAGAATGCAAAACACAGGTGCTACTAATGATCTTTAAGGAAGGTGTATTGACAGGTTTTGAGGAGCAAGAATGATGCGTCCCTAGGATGCTCTTTGGTTGATGGGAATGGATAATCCTTGCAAGAACGAATCAAAAGACTCAAGTCCTTCAAGGCGTGTGGATTGGATGGTGACACAAGAGGGATGGATGATCTCTTGATACTCCTAGATGAATGGTTTGGATATTACACACCAAACTAGACACCCTTAGGCTCTGGATATGACACACCAGACTCGGCACACTTCTTTTAGAGAGAGAGAGAGCCGCAAGGATGAATAACTTGTATAGAAAAGATTCGATGATTACATAAGGGTGTACAGAACCCTTTAAATAAGAAAACCAGAGACATGCCTCTAGGGTTTTCGACAATGAACCAAAAAGGAAAGAAAGCAAACTATAGTTTATAAGTTAAAATGAAATGAAATGCAACTTCTATTAGTCTTGGACCGAGTATAGCACTTAGGTGATTTGTAGACAAGTTGTGGCCTCGTTAAAAACCTTCCTCCTGGAAAACCTCGTGGGACAAAATGATGTGATCATGGGAAGCACCAAAGAATGGAAGCATGAACCTGAACCTGAAGAGCTTGAGGATGCAACATTTAAGAGTGCATTTGATGTGATCATGGACCGGATCACTAAGGAGAACAAGGAGAGTCTAGATGAGCCACATGAAGCCACATTGCATCAACAACTTGGTGATGATGCTCTAGCCATTCCTAAAGGTCCCATGACTCGTTCCAGAGTCAAGATGCTTAAGGAGAATGTTGTTGGATTACTCACTTCACATCCACAACAACAAAGTCTTGGACAAGGTCTGATCCGAGATGTCTTGATCACCATTCAAGCCATCTCTACATCAAGATGAGTTAGTGTCTAGGCAAGACATGGGGTGTGTGCTCTTTTCCTTGCTTTTGGTTTTGTCCCACGAGGTTTTCCAGGAGGGAGGTTTTTAACGAGGCCACAACTTGTCTACACATCACCTAAGTCCTATCTCGGTCCAAGACTACATGAAGTTCCATTTTTATTTCATTCTAAACTTATGTTAAACTTAGACTATAGTTTTATTTCTTTCCTTTTTTGGTTCATTGTCGAAACCCTAGAGGCATGTCTCTGGTTTCTTATTTAAAGAGGTCTCAACACCCTCTTGTAATCATCCAACCTTTTCAATACAAGTTTATTCATCTTTTGCGGCTCTCTCTCTCTCTAAAAGAAGTGTGCCGAGTTCTGGTGTGTCATATCCAGAGTCTAAGGGTGTTTAGTTTGGTGTGTCATATCCAAACCATTCATCTAGGAGTATCAAGAGACCATTCATCACTCTTGTGTCACCATTCAATCCACACGCCTTGAAGGACTTGAGTCTCTGATTCGTTCTTGCAAGGATCTATCCATTCCCATCAACCAAAGAGCATCCTAGGGACGCATCACAAAACCAAAAAGCAAGGAAAAGAGCACGCACCCCATGTCTGCCTAGACACTAACTCAGTTTGGTGTAGAGATGGCTTGAATGGTGATCAAGACATCTCGGATCAAACCTTGTCCAAGACCTTCTTGTTGCGGATGTGAAGTGAGTAATCCAACAACATTCTCCTTAAGCTTCTTGACTCTGGAACGAGTCATGGGACCTTCATGAATGGTTAGAGCATCCTCATCAAATGGTTGATGCATTGTGGCTTCATGTTGCTCATCTAAACTCTCCTCATTGTCCTCCTTAGTGATCCGGTCCATGATCACATCATCCCCTCCCTCTTGAAAAGGATTTGTCCTCAAATCAGGTCCATCTACAACAAAAGGAGCCAAGTCAGTGACATTGAAGCTATTTGATACATCGTACTTACCTTGAAGATCAAGCTTGTAGGCATTGTCATTGATCTTGTGGATGATCTCAAAGGGTCCATCAACCCTTGGCATCAGTTTGGACTTCCTCTCGTTGGGGAACCTATCCTTCCTTAGGTGTAACCAAACTTGGTCACCAACTTCAAAGGTCCTCACACGTCTCCCCTTGTTTGCTTGCTTCTCATACAGCTTGGTCTTCTGCTCAATGTTTAGTCTAGCCTTCTCATGAATCTGTTGAACCAACTCGGCTTTCTTCTTGCCATCTAGACTTGTCCTTTCACACTCAGGTAAAGGCATTAGATCCAAAGGAGAGGTGGGATTGAACCCATAAACAATTTCAAATGGAGAATACTTAGAAGCAGAATGCATAGCATGATTGTATGCAAATTCACAATGTGGCAAGTATTCTTCCCATGTTCTCAAGTTCTTTCTAATGAATGCACGCAGGAGTGTTCCTAATGTCCTATTAACTACCTCAGTTTGCCCATCAGTTTGTGGATGACATGTAGTAGAGAACAATAGCTTAGTGCCTAACTTAGACCAAAGTGTCTTCCAAAAGTAACTAAGAAACTTAGTGTCCCTATCAGAAACTATGGTTCTAGGCATGTCATGCAAACGTACAACCTCCTTAAAGAACAAGTTAGCTACATGTAATGCATCATCAGTCTTATGACATGCCTATGAAATGTGCCATCTTAGAGAACCTATCAACAACAACAAAGATAGAATCCTTTCCAGTCCTAGTTCTAGGCAAACCAACAATGAAATCCATAGAAATGTCATTCCAGGGATAGTGTGGAATAGGTAAAGGAGTATACAAACCCTGGTTTTGAACTTGGGACTTGGCATGCTTGCAAGTAGCACACCTTCCACATATCCTCTCCACATCTCTCTTCATGTGCGGCCAATAGAAGTGATCCTGTAAAACTTTTAAGGTCTTGGCAATCCCAAAGTGTCCCATTAGACTGCCCCCATGGGATTCCCTGACAATAAGGTCTCTCAAAGAGCAGTTAGGCACACACAATCTATTGTCAAAGAATAAGTAACCTTCCTTTCTAAAGTAATGCCCTGAGGCAAACTTTGCACATGAAGCATAAGCTTCCTTGAAATCATGATCAGTATCATACATATCTTTTATCTGCTCAAATCCAAGTAACTTAGCATCTAGAGTGGTCAGGAGAACATACCTCCGAGATAGTGCATCAGCAACTACATTCTCCTTACCTTGTTTATACTTGATCACGTATGGGAAGGTCTCAATGAATTCAACCCACCTTGCGTGTCTCTTGCTAAGCTTACTCTGCCCTTTTAGATACTTGAGGGACTCATGATCAGTGTGGATGACAAACTCTTTGGGCCACAAGTAATGTTGCCACGTTTGTAATGCCCTCACCAAGGCATATAGCTCTTTGTCATAGGTTGCATAGTTGAGAGTGGCTCCTCCAAGCTTCTCACTGAAGTATGCAATGGGTTTCCTATCCTGCATCAACACGACACCAATTCCAATTCCTGAGGCATCACATTCTATTTCAAAAGTTTTAGCAAAGTCAGGAAGCATAAGAAGAGGTGATTGAGTAAGCTTCTCTTTTAGGCTCTGGAAAGCATTCTCTTGTGCCTCTCCCCACTTGAAACCAACATCCTTCTTTATAACTTCAGTTAAGGGAGCTGCAATGGTGCTAAAGTCCTTGACAAATCTGTTGAACTAAATAAGAAAAGGGGTTACGAGTATGTGAAGGAGACTGAAGAAGGTTGGAGAATGGTTTAAGGGGGAGTTGTCCGTACAAGGCCGTACAAGTGACCGTACACTTGAGTGTGCATCAAGGCAAGAGGAGAAACCAAGTTACCCGGGTGAAACTGAAAGAGAAGTTATCCGCGTGTGATCAAGCTTAACTTACCTCACCACTCGTCCAAGTGCAATGAACCTTAGGGATAAGGTTAGTCCGCGCCTGGACAGGCTGGCTAAGAGCATCTAGTCAAGATGCTAAAGGAATCAAGCGTGCAAGGCCTCTCGTCCATGTATTTCAAATTAGACGCTCCCCGGCCTTTGACTCCACATGCTTAGGGTTGAAACCTTATCTTATATCCGTTGATTGTTGTCCATAAGCTCTCCTATATATTTGTAACCCCGGTTCATTAATGTTAAGCAAGCATTTTCGAGTCTCTTTCTTTTTTTTATTCTCTCTAAGTGTTCTTGAGCTCCCAAATGGGTTCTTGAACAAATCGGCTCCAAATCTCTCACTTTCTCTCTTAATCTCTTCTAATCTCTCTCGTTTACTCTATTCTACCTTTGCATACTCAGATTCTACTCATTCTTTCATGGTATCAGTGCCAGGTTCTCTTGAATCTGGTTGCTACGTTGAAGACTCAAGAACACTTTGAAGATTCAAGATGGAGAACACCAAGACTACTATCATTCCGGTTACTTTGAAAGGGGGAAACTATCTCCTTTGGTCGAGGGTGGTGAAGACTGCCGTGGGGAGTAAGGGCTTGTGGAACCACATCCTTGAAGATGAAGCTCCCACGATCATTACTCATGAAGGTGACAAGGAGATTGTCACGTGTGATGAAGAGAAGTGGATGCAAGAGGATATGCTTGTGATATCCATCCTTCAAAGCTCACTGGATCCATCGATTTTGGAGGCTTATAGCTACTGTGAGAAGGCTAAAGACCTATGGGAAACACTTCAAAAGGTGTATGGATATTGACATAGTCAATGTGATATAGTCATGTGATATAGTTTGATTACATGCATCAACTACATGCATCAACTACATAGTCCGATAATATAGTCGACTACATGCCTCAACTACATCATATAGTCAACTACATGAATCGACTACATGAATCGACTACATGAACTGACTACATCACAAGATTTAAAATCTGGATGGGAGAAGACCGTTGGAAGCTCAGAGACAAGTGGGAATATTTTATTCTATTCTATTTGTCTTGTTTCTAATTTGTATTGTCTTTAAATAATGTAACCTAAGCAATGAATCAACTAAGGAAAATTATTTCCTCCTTTACTCCTTTCTCTCTCTCTCTCGGATACTCTCTCTCTCTCTCTCTCTCTCGCCTGTTCTTCATTCTCTTCTCCAGATTCCTTCACTTTCTTTCATGGTATCAGAGCAATTAAGCTCCTGATTATCTCATTTACTTCCGCAAGCTTACTCTATTCCTCAGTCTCTCTTGTTTCTCTGGTTCAAGTTTACAAATTTTCTCTACAGATTTCTTTTATCCAGTGGATAATAAACTAGCGTTCTTGAGTTCTTTGATTTTCTTTTCTTTGCTGTGCTCACTCTGTTCTGTTTCTATTCCCGTATCTTGAGAGTTTTATCTTGATTCTAAACGCCATTTCTTTCAGTTCCAGAGTGAGTTATTCGGTTTCCAACACACACGACTTCACACTCTGTGAAATTCCAACACAAGACTTCACACTCTGTGAAATTCCAACACACAAGACTTCATACTCTGTCAAATAGCCTGAAATTTTTTGAAAATCATCTTTGGCGCCTAA
>CAJHQQ010005153.1:0-19899 GCA_905132885.1 Moricandia moricandioides | reverse complement strand
GGGCAAGTCCTGAAATATTAGAAGTTTCCATAAGAATTCTCTGCCACAGGAGTAGTCAAGTCGATAGCTCCATTCACTCGGGAGCACTCGTTAGGTTGCTACACTCGGTTTAAACGCAAGAAAACTCCAATTTTCATTCCTTTTCTTCATGTGTCCCACCTAGAACCTCTTAACCTACTCTAGACCTGTAATGACTCAAAAGGACTAAATTGACTCGATAAAGACCTGAAAACAGTTTAGAAAACATATGCAAAATGTGTGAAAACACACAAAATATCAATTTCCCCAGACTTAGATCCTTGTTTGTCCTCAAACAATGTCAAGTATCAAGCACATGGAGAAAGTTTTGAAAGTGTGGGAACTCTCATATTCTCGATAACCACACATTAATCATGAATCTCTGAACCATACAAGCAAATAAGTTAGGACAACACACCCTTACCAAAACCCCACTGACTGATGTTCAAGATCGGCTCCATACTCTATATCTCAAACCTGCAAAAGTCACACTTTCCAGACAAAACTCCTTACATTCAATTAAGAGTGGCGTGAGCTTCTCATCACATGCATTAGTTAGGGTAAGCTGTTCTAGGTGTGAAACAGGCTATTTAAGTGTTTAGGTGGAGCTAATCAGTGTTTAGGGTTACCATTTCTTTGTAGAGGATGAATGATATTGCACAAAATTTCAAGAGAGGATATATCCATTGATCTCCACAGCCTCCACTCGTTTTTGCCTGCTCTCTCTCTCTGGAACAATTGCCCTGATCATCCGCCTGCTCTTTGTTCATTCAACTCGGTACTCACTCGTTTACTCAACCTTCCTAGTGGATCATGTTTCTTTGACTTCTTCCCCTTGTCCATCACCTTATTCTCGTTTTTTTTACTTGTGATGTGACGAAGAAGGAGGTAACATGTGATGTTTATGAGTGCCACTGGTGGTTCTGATTTTGCAACCATTCTGGTTCTCCACCTTTTCTCGTGGTTCATTGGTTATGGAGCGGTTTCTCCCCTTAATCCTTCTGTTCTCTTTGACTATCTGGACCTCTACAGTAGTAACAAGTAAGAGGCTATGTCGATCCTTTCCTCTTCGACCTTTTTGCACATATATGCACATATAACACTGAAAAACAAATGCATGAAGGTGAAATAAAGGCTAAGGTGCATGGTAGGAACTAGCTAAAAAAGAGCTAGCCACTCAGGAACAACCAGATGGATAGAAAGAATAAGAAGTCCTAAGTGTATTCTCGTTTCCCTGATCTAATGCCCATAACAAGAAGAATTGCAGTCAAGATTAGATTTAAGTTAAATGGAGCTAAGTCTTTCTAGTGTAACCTCGACAAGACGAAACCTTCTGGGAACCAAATGAGATAATGTCAGGGTGTTCTAGGTTCATATGTGTGTCTTTCGCCACTACTAAGATCACTGGATAAGATAACTAAAGCACAAGGTGGTTAGTGATCAACACAAAATAAGGTCATAATCTCCAAAGTATTATGCCATATATTGAGGAAGGTTTTGCCAAATCGGATATATGAAAACTCAATCAGCCTTTGTAGCTGGAAGACAGATCACAGACAATATTATGATTACTCAAGAGATGTTTCATACGCTACGGACTAAGCCATTTGAGAGGAAAAAAAGAATGGTAATAAAGACAAATATGAGTAAAGCTTATGATATAATGGAATGGACGTATATCGAAGCGGTAATGAGGAAAATGGATTCTTTGATACTTGGATTGACTGGATTATGCGTTGCATTACCTCGGTTAAGTACAAGGTACTGAGGAATGGTCAACCCATGGGAAATATAGTACCAGAAAGAGGTCTACGTCAAGGAGATCCTTTGTCTCCTTTCATTTTTATTCTATGCACGGAAGCGCTCGTTAGCCATCTAAATCATACAGAGGATATTGATAAGATAACGGGGATGCGAGTTGCACGCGCAAAGCCCCTCTGTCTCTCATCTTCTCTTTTCTGATGATAGTTTTTCCTTTTGTAAGGTGGAACCCCGTGAATGTGAAGAAGTTATAAAGTAGTAAGGAAATATGGACAAGAATCTTGCCAATGTATAAATTTTGAAAAATCTTTTATGCTCTTTGGCAAGAGACTTCCTGGAAGTTTGAGCAAGCAAATTAAAGACACACTAGGTATTCAGAATGAAGGGGGTATGGGTTCTTACCTAGGTATCTCAGAGGATATAAGTGGATCTAATTGTAAATTATTTGCATATCTCAAAGATAAACTTTTGGACAGAGTGAAGGGATGGGTCGAACGATGGCTATCGAAAGGAGGAAAGGAAATCCTAATAAAGTCTATATTGTTAGCCCTTCCAACATATGTTATGTCTAGCCTTCCTTCTTCCACTTGAGATTTGTGAAAATTTTGCTAGTGCCATTGCACAATTCCGGTGGAGTTCAACCCCGCCAAAGAGAGGAATTCATTGGAAAAAATGGGAGAAGATGTGCCTGCCTAGAGAGGAGGAGGAATTGGATTCCTTATGATACATGAGTTCAACCTGGGACTTCTAGCAAAGCAACTGTACCGACTGGTCAAAACCCTGATTCACTAGTGGCTCGAGTGTTGAGGGGATGATATTACCGACTGAGTACGTTTTTTTGTATTGGCTTAGCTACCAACCCATCGTATGTATGGACAAGCATTTCAGCTGCAAGACAGTTAATGCTCTTAGGTGTCTGGAAAAAGGTTCATTCTGGATACGAAGTTAAGGTATGGGAAGATCCATTGATCCCTACAGTACCAGCAAGACCAGCTGTACCAGTAATGAATCCGACAATGACTGTTAGAAACTTGATATATGTGGATTTAAAGGAGTGGGATGTTGGACTTTTAGAGAATTATGTCGTTCCCAAGGACATATCGTTGATCCGTAGTTTGGCCATAAACCCAACTCATAGGACATATACCTTCTGCTGGAAACTATACAAAAAATGGGCAATACACAGTCAAGTTTGGATACTAGGGTGGCACAAAATGTACTGAGTGTTCAGCTGGAAAATGAGGTGAAGTAGCCTAGTATCACGAAACTTCAAGACTTTGCTTGAAGATAAAATCACCTCAAAAAATATGTCACCTTATTTGGCAATTAATAACAGGCCATGTGGCTGTGACACGAAATTTGACACGTCGACATATGAGATGTGATAATTATTGTCCAAGATGTGGAGAACCGGAAGAAATGGTAACTCATGCGATCTTTGAATGTCCACCAACGATACAGGTATGGTCCTTATCGGTGACATCGTCTAGTCCAAATATCTTTTCGTTGCCGAGCATTTATGCAAATATGGATTACCTGTTCTGGAGGAAGAATAGCTTTAAGATCCCATCAATGGACATGGACCCTTATCTATGGTTAATCTAGTACATCTGGAAAGCTCGGAATGATAAACTCTTTAGAGGGATTGATAGAGATTCATTAGAACTACTCAGATATGCAGACAGCGAATTGTAGGCCTCGTTTAATGCAAATGAGATTGTATCATAACCACAACAGGACATCTCCATAGAAGAAGCCCAAGTCTTAAGCTTGCATAACAAATGCATGGTAAATGGTTCGTAGACCTCCAACTCGCAATTTTGTGGTTGCGGATGGGTTTGGATGGATAGACAAGGAAATATTCAATTGTTGGGGATGCAAAAAAAATAGTGAGAAGAGAAGCAGCCTTACAAATAGAACTGGAGGCCCTGAGGTGGACAATGGAATGTATGGTTCAACACTCGACATGCCAAAATTTTGGGACTAACTGCAAGGACCTGATTAAAATGTTAAAGAAGCCTCAGGATTGACCAAGTTTTGCTACAGAGTTGGAAGCTATCAAGACGATTCAACTCTTGTTATCGGAGTTCAGGATCTCATATATCCCACGTGCGCACAATGGAATTGTTGATTCTTTAGCTAGGAGTGCACTTACTTTTCAACGTAAACTTTGTTACTTTGGTTATTCTATTCCGATCTGATTAACCACGTCACCTCAAGTTCGAGTAATGGAATAACCTTTCACCGTAAAAAAAAACTTTAGAGCTCAAAAGGTAACATTTTAAACAGTGAAACTTGTTACAATAACGTATAGAACATAAAAACTAACCTACTTGTTTGTTTCACACGTCAAATTGTGATCGATATTGTTCATTAGTCGGGTAAAATAGGTGATATGGCGGTTTATTCTTTAAAAGAATATTTTTAATTATTTTAATTTAATAAAATTAGATAAAATTCAAAATAAATTCTAAAAATTGATACAGTTCAAGAAAAGAATCAATAAAAAATATAAATGAATTCAAAAAGTAATTATAAAAAGAAATTGTATAAATTAGGAAAAAACTTTAGGAATTTAAAAAGAAAATTGAAAAAAAAATTCAAAAATATAAAACTGAAAATGAAAAATAGTTTATAAAAAAACAAAATAAAAAAATATAAACTTTAAATTTTAAAAAATTTAAAAAATTTAAAAAATTTAAAAAATTTAATATTCACAAAAGGTTTTAAAATCCTACTATATCTCGTAATATCTTTTTAAAATGATATGATTAAATTTGTCACCATCACCATGTCAAACCCGGCCTGAATATTTCCAAGTGCCTTGTTGGATCAAAATCTCAAGGATCCGAAGGATTAGATACCGACCCCGAGACCCGAACGCCTAGACCTACCTAAACACTAAAGAGATTTGAGTTCATATACCTTTTTATTTTCAATTTTTAATGTTTTGAATTTTTATTTTTTTTCCATATTTTTATCAATTTTTACATTTTTTTTTAATTTATGATTTTTTTTATTTCCTGATTTTTTTTTATACAAATTTTTATAAATTTTATAAATTATTTTCAGTTTTTACTTAATTTATTTGTTTTTATTAATGAAAATAATTAAAAATATTGAAACAAAAAAAACGGACATGTCTTCTATTGTGACCCATTAATAAACGTATGAACAAGTAAGTTAGTTTCGATAATTAATACTTCCACCGTTTTTTTTTACATGATTTTTTGGTTTAATGCATGGATATTAACACATTAACATTTTTTAAAGTATTTTAAATATATAATTTTAAAATCATTCAACTAATTATAAACAAAACTGTAAAATTTTATTGGTTAAACAATTTTCAATAAAACTAAGTTAACTTTAAAACTTACTTTAAAATCCTAAAACATCAATGTAAAAAACAGAGGAAGTATGCTATTGAAACAAGTTTTGATGGTTAAAGTGTTAAGAGCTCCAAGATTTAAAGGGTAAATTTTTGCTAATTTCATAACTTAAATGCAATTTCCCCTTTTTGAACTGCATCTCCGAACACCCTTACATTTAAAACTTTAACTACCATAAATAGCAGTGGCCCACATTTGAAATAAGAGCTTCACATCACATTGAATGAAACAAGGAACATAATAAAGGCGAAATAGAAAGAAAGCTAGATGTTCAAAAAAAAGAAAGAGAAAGAAAGCTCTAAAATTGGGTGCGGAAAATAGTTTCCTCGCTTCCAGTTTTCGTTTAAAGAGTACAACGGTGATCACAACACAAAAACAAATCAAGAGGGAACTCATAACCAAAAGCTAATATAAGTTTCAATAAAAAGAAGAACAAGCACAACCTTCAAAGCCAATAACCCTTATTCAGAAGGACATTTGGTCAACTTCATCAGAGGACCAATATCTTCCACTTCCCCCCATAACACGACACAGACCACAACCAGAACCAAACAGCTTTGTCAACTCTCTCTCAGTACCTGTAGTGAGCAGGCTTGTATGGTCCTTCAATGGGAATGCTGACGTAGTCAGATTGGTCCTTTGTCAGCTTAGTGAGCTTAGCTCCAAGCTTGCCCAAATGAAGTGCCGCAACCTTCTCATCCAAATGCTTGGGTAGAACGTACACCTTCTTCTCATACTTACCGCTCGACTTCTCGTTCCAAAGCTCAAGCTGGGCAATCACCTGGTTGGTGAAAGAGCAAGACATGACGAAACTCGGGTGACCAGTAGCACAACCCAAGTTCATGAGACGACCCTCAGCCAAAACAATGATTCCGGACTTGGTATCAGGGAAGACCCACCTGTCGGTCTGGGGCTTGATGGTGATACGCTTCACACCTGGGAAGGTCTCGAGTCCAAGCATGTCAATCTCGTTGTCAAAGTGACCAATGTTGCAGACAATAGCGTTGTTCTTCATCTTCCTCATGTGGTCAACCATGATGATGTCTTTGTTACCGGTGGTGGTGACAAAGATATCAGCTTCAGAGACGACGTCCTCAAGGGTCAGAACTTGAAGCCCTTCCATCATAGCTTGTAAAGCACAGATGGGATCGATCTCGGTGACAATGACTCTGGCACCAGCTGTTTTCATGGCAGCGGCACAACCCTTTCCAACATCACCATAACCACAGACAACTACAACCTTTCCGGCGATCATGACATCAGTGGCCCTCATGAGACCATCAGGTAGAGAGTGACGGCAACCGTACAAGTTGTCGAACTGTAATTACAAAACACAAAGAGATTAATACGTCATCGTTTCATATGATGAGACCAACATATCCTAGGAGATCCTAAACCGAAGTGAACCGAAACCAAACAAAACCAAAATTTCGGTTTTCTTTTGGCTACAAATAGTTATCTAAGAAGGAAAGCAATACCTTGCTCTTGGTGACGGAGTCGTTGACGTTAATGGCTGGGAACAAAAGGGCTCCACTTTCCTGCATCTGATAAAGCCTCTTGACACCAGTGGTGGTCTCCTCAGAGACACCAACGAGTCTCTCCTTCATCTTGTGGTACTTCTTAGGATCAACCTGAAGACCTTCCTTGATGATCGAAAGCACGATCTGGAACTCTGGGTTATCCGTCGAACTCGGATCCGGAACCTGACCCGTCTTCTCGAATATCTCCTCAGCCTTCACTCCCTCATGGATCAACAGCGTGGCGTCACCACCATCGTCAACGATCAGATCTGGACCTCCTCCTGGGCCCCAGTCAAGAGCACGCTCCGTGCACCACCAGTACTCCTGGAGGGTCTCACCTTTCCACGCGAAGACGGCGGCGGAGTCACGAGCGATTGCGGCGGCGGCGTGGTCTTGGGTTGAGAAGATGTTGCAGGAGCACCATCTGACTTCGGCTCCAAGGGCGGTTAGGGTTTCGATGAGGACGGCGGTTTGGATGGTCATGTGGAGAGATCCGGTGATTCTAGCGCCTTTGAAGGGCTGAGCGGGGCCGAACTCGGTACGGCAAGCCATGAGTCCAGGCATCTCAACCTCGGCGAGCTCGAGCTCGAGACGGCCGAAGTCTGCCTGAGACATGTCCTTGACCTTGTACTCACGGCCACTCGACGTCTTCTCCACGAGCAAAGCCATTTTCGGATCTGTAATTGGGACAGAGGGAGAGAGATAGAGAGAAGTGTGTGAGGAGATACGAATGGGAGTGAGAGAGTATAAATAGATTAGGTTAAAATGAATGGACGGCTCAGATTGTTTTAAGGGTTTGGTGGATCTGGTAGAAGCTGTTTTCCCGTATATGGCGGAATACGCTGCACTAGTTGTTTGACTCGTGTTGTTAGTTCATCGGACGGTCAACTGTCAATGTGTGCCACGTGGATGCATCGAAAGCGAATGCATCTTGAGATATTAGTGTGACTAAATGGTACTATTAGGTGAGAAAAGCCAATTTCTACCGCAACTCTATAATGAATTCAAAATAAATTATAGAGGAAATTGTAATTTTACCATACAATTTTGTAAATTTACTTTTGATGAATGACAATTTACAAAAAAACTTTAATTTTTTAATAAAAATAGATTTAACTAATTTTTTGAATATTTATAAAAAAATTAAAAACTCAATCTCACCTTTTTAACATTAAACTCTAAACAATAATCCATAAAGTGTAAATTCAAATGTTAATATATATTTGATAATTTGTATTTTTGTAAAGTGATACTTAACTTATGCTATTATTGGTAATTTCTCTAAATTATATTAGGTGATTATTCGCGATTTCGAGGGAATAAATATTTTGAAAAAAAATAAATATGTTTTCTATTATACTTTTCATCTTCGATTTTATTAATTTTAAAACTTACCATTTTCTGATATTCCTTACTCAATTTGTATTCATGTTTTAAAACACACATAAAATTAATTAATTTACAGTTATGGTAATACATGAAACATATGTATTTGGCAAATAAATAAATAATTAATTATGTAAAGTATAAAATAAACAAGAATAAACTTGGTTAGTTTTATTGTTCTTCACTTGTGTTTATTATTACTGTCTCCTTTTCCTATTAAGTAAAAAATTAAGTAATTAAAATATAAAATAACCAAGAGTAGAACAACCAAGTTTTATTATTCTTTAATTGTGTTTATTATTTATGTCTATTTTCTATTTTTATTAAAAAATATACATGCAAATTTTATTATAATCAAAGCTATATGAAATATATGAATAAATTATTAGATCTAGTCACTTATTAATGTATTCTTTGCATTTTTCAATTTTATATTACAATAAAAAATTTCATTGAATAAATTTATTTTAAACTTACCATATAACTTTATTCTAATTAAATTTATAAAAATTATATTAATAGACTATTAACTCTAACCTCTTATTAATGTAATATTTTTTTTCAATTTTATATTATAATAAACTATTTCTTTTATTAAAGTTTTATTGGCTTACCATATAAATTTATTTTTAAAATATAAAAATATATTAATTATTTCTGAAAATGATAATTCAACTATACTATCAAGTTTTTTCATTGAAAATGATTGGAATATTTTAAAATTCTATATTTGACTCTTTTGCATTCACTAGACACATATTTAGAAAATATATATAGTGAGTGGTATAAAAAATATTATTAGGTTTAAGTTAATTAGTTTTCTGCAATATGCGATTATTTATCCACTACTAATAGAAATATGTTTAAAATCATTTATATAATTATTTCTACGTATGTATTTATATGTATATTCTAAATTTCTAAAATAGAATCTATGATATTTAGTTGTTTCCATAGACAAATTATGTCAATTTATGTATATTTAAGAAGTTTAATTGCTTGTTTGGTAATATAGATTAGATTAGGTAATTTTAGGATTAGTTTCCTATTTAAAACTTTAATTAAATAAATGAAAATTTAATACAACCAACCAATCAAATCAAGAAAATTAATTCTAAATTTCACCTATGACGATACATAAATAAAAGTCAATTAAGTGACTTCTCAATTAATATATAATAGAAAACCAGGAATAGAACAACCAAATTTTATTATTCTTCACCCATCTTTATTATTTGTGACTCTGTTTTTTATTAACAAAATAATCATGCCAATTTTATATACATGTATTACGGAAAAAAAAATAAGTACGTAAAATATAAAATAACCAAGAACACCAAGTTTTATTATTCTTCACTTGTGTTTATTATTTATATCTTCTTTTTTTTCTATTAACAAATAAGCATGTAAAATTTTATTATAATCAAAGCTATATGAAATTTATGAATGGAGTATTAATTTTAGTCTTGTACTAATATAACTTTTTCATTTTTCAATACTATATTATAATAAACTTTTTCATTTTTCAATACTATATTATAATAAACTTTTTCATTCATTAATGTTATTTTAAATTACTTACAGTATAATTTTATTATAATAAAATCTATAAGAATTGTATTAATAGACTATGAATTCTAATCTCGTATTAATATAATTTTCATTTCAATTTTTTATTATAATAAACTATTTCTTTTATTAAAAAATTTTAGTGACTTACCACATAATTTTTTTTAAAAAATATATAAAAATATATTAATTATTTCTGAAAATAATAAATCAATTATACTATAAACATTTCTCATTGAAAATTACTGGAATTTTTTTAAATTGTATATTCGACTGTTTTGCATTCACTGGATTCATTTTTGGAGTATATATATATATATATATATATATATATATATATATATGGTGAATGGTATAAGAAATATTATTAAGTTTAGGTTAATTAGTTTTCTGCAATCTATGACTATTTATCCACTACTAATAAAAATATATTTAAAATTTTTTATATAACTATTTGTATTATATAATTTGTATTAATATGTATATTTTAAATTTCTATAATGTAATTTATGATATTTAGTTGTTTCCATAAACAAATTATGTTAATTCATATATATTTAAGAAGTTTAATTGTTTGTTTGGTAATATAGATTAGATTAGGTAATTCTAAGATTAGTTTCTTATTTAAAATTTTAATTAAATAAATGAAAATTTAAATACCAACAACCAATCAAATTAAGAGAATTAATTCTAAATTTCACCTATGATCGACACATAACGAAAAGCGACTTAAGTGACTTCTCAATTAATATATAGTAGGATAGAGTACGATAACATTAACCATAATCAATTAGCTGGTTGTACATCATAGTGTGTCATCGTTTAAAATACATTATTTAGCTATTTAAAAGAAAATTAGTAATTTAAGAAAGAAAATACCTTTAGATAAACCTAAAAAAGTTTGTCACCAAAATAACTTTTTAGAAGAAAAATGACTAAAATAAATTTTATTAAAGAGTGTAAAGATACATTTACACCCATTGGGTTAACTAATCTACACTTATGATTTAGAGTTATGGGTGAGAGTTTTAGAATTTCTAAAAACAATTTTGAAACTATTTTAAAAATATATATTTTGAAACTTTTAATTTTTATTTATTTATTAAAAAAAATTAAACCCCTCCCTTTAATTCTAAATCTTAAGTCTAGAATAATTAACAATAAACCATTTTATTCCTTGTGAACTCTTTTGGTGAAAAGAAAATAAAAGAGACTATACTAGAGAATTTCTCTTTAGTATATTTGTGTACACTAAATACATATGTTATTAAAAATACACATGTTTCATATCAAAACAATATGCTATGTTTTTAGGGGAAATTTTAGTTCTACCACAAGTTTGATACCACTTTTCATATTTACCATTAATGAATGATTATTTTCAAAAAATCCTAAATTTATGATGAAAAAATAGATTAAAATATTTTTCTAAATATTTATAAAACATTTATAAAATCAACCCCACCTCTTTAACACTAAAGCCTAAGCAATAATCACTAAAGTGTAAATCCAAATGTTACTATATTTTTTATTGAGGATATTTTTGAAAAGTGGTACTTTATTGTGGTATTCTTAGCAATTTCTCAAGTTTTTATATTTAATAAATTATAATTTGTTTTATATGTCAAATATTTTTAACACTTACAATATCTAAAAAGATAATTAATTCAAAGTTCATTAGGAATTTTACTAAGATTTAGTGTGTGTTAATATAGAGAGATAACCGATTTCCTTTGGAATTTTTGAAAATTTTGGTACTAATTAAATTATCATATATTGTTGAGCAATCTTTACTAGAAGTGAAATAGTGAAAATTGTTATAGAAAATAGTGAAAATAAATATAAATACGTAACTTAGAATAAAATAAATATTTACGAAACTTTCAGTAAAATGGTTTTAATATAAAATAAATATATTGTAAACATTGTAAACACGAAATTTAGGGTTATTGTATTCAAATAAATGTGAAAAGTTAAAATATTATGTAATAAGATAAAAAGATCTATTCATAATTTTAATATTGTTATGAAAATAAAAATATGTCTATATAATCCAACAAAGACACACTATAAAATAGTTTCACAATAAACAGAGAAAGCATAAATGAAATTAGATAATTTCTATTAAACAAATGAATTAAAACATCTATACGAACATAACAGAAATATAACACAGCTTCATTAGTAATCACGATGATTTTATTAGAAATATTACGTTGTAAAAAAGATGATATTTTTTCGTTATAAACAACTTTAAAAATAATGATCAATACACAATGTAAAAAAAAAAATTCTTTTTTTAAATAAAATATAATAATACAAATTCCTGCGTGAAACGCATACTTGCCCTGTTATAAATAAAAGGTTGAGAATATATTAAGGTATTATTGATAAACATGATATTGCCATAATTATCATAAGTGGCAACATTTAGGAATATTCATTTGGTTAGTTCAAATAATTACTACAATATTGTTATTATAGTTAAAAAGCAAATGTATTTTTGTTAATCCCTCAAAATTTAAGGGGATGTCAAAAAAATGATCTTCTATTTTAATAGTATAGATATGCAAATCTAATAATATATTGATGAAATAGTATATTTTTCAAAAATATAACTTTCATTATAGATTATGCAAATACAATAGTGTTATTATTATGAAAATCTAATAATATTTGATGGAATAAGAAAGGGATATGCTCTTAGGATTTTTTTATGCAAATACAAAAAATAATGTAAAAACTTTTTAGGGAAATGTCTATTTTAAAATATCACATATGAAAGAAGTTATAACTTATGTTTTAATAGATAAGATGGAATATTATTTTAATGTATCATATATCCATATAGTTTTCTTCATTTAAAATATCAGCTTTCTTCTCTCTAACACATTTCTTCTTCGTTATTTTTTATTGAAACCTACAAAATTGAATTTTCAATAAAGAAAAACAAATTTTGAATTCAATATTGTAAGTTGCAATGGAAGAAAATAAATAAAATTGTCTGCAAAAAATAAAAATAAAATCGTATTTTAAGTAGTAAAATTATATTTTATAGTAAAATAATAATTAGTTTGCTTTGGTCGAATTTCAATGGTTTAATCTGAGTTTTTTTTTTGCGCGGATTTGATTTCTATAAATGACTAACTTTTCAAATAGATTAATGATGTTGTTTTAGACGTTAACACCACATCAGATGTACAATCAGCCAATTGACAACGGTCAATGTACATTTAAGCATGATTTCAAAAGTTTAAGTAGATTTTTTGAATTTTTATTAAGTTCATAATATGCATTATTACAGAGTTAATGGACGAAAAGATACGATGAGAAAAGTCTAGGCTGAAATATCTTTTTCGTATGATTAAAGTAACAAAAATTGGAATTAAAATTTTTTTTTTTTTTTTTTTTTTTTTTTTTTTTTTGATTAACCTGGGGGTATCCCAGGCCCATGGAGAGGCCCAGACTAATCCCCAAGGGGAGGTGCAGTCCACGGATAGACCCTCTCTCCGGGTATTCAAATGGGCCCTAAAGCATGGGCCCATATCCGTGTAAGGTGACCAGGATAATTGTGACTTAGTTTCGCGCAGCAGGTGGATCGAACCTGAAACGTGTTGGCGTCCCAGTCCCGTCTCCTTACCACTCGACCACAATCACCTGGTCTGGAATTAAAAATTTTACTCTCATTTTTTTGAATACATCCAATCAAAATGAAATATATGAACAAAATTCTTTTCACCCATTTACTCTAGAAAAAAAAATTATTTGTTGTTCCATTTTCTTTTCCCTACAAAAGCAAAAGCAAACAGGAGAAAAACAAAAATAACATATATCTTTCCACTTTATTTTTACTTTAATTCATTCCAATTAACTCTATTGATGTTACCACACACATATTTTGTGGCGATTTGACGTTTAATTTTGGGATAGTTGCATAATACTCCTTCTATTTCCTTTTACATGATGTTTTGTTTTAATGCATGGAGATTAAGACATTTACAGTTTTAAAGTATTTTTAAATATATAATTTTAAAATCAGTCAACCAATTATAATAAAACAATAATTTTTTTTGGGTTGAACAATTTCCAATAAAGTTAAAGTTAACCTTAAAACCTCAAAATATACCTTAAAATCTTAAAACATTATTTATTTTGAAACAACATAAACTTTCTAAAATATCATGTAAAAAAAACGGAGGGAGTACTAAACATCTCCATTTTTGATTTTTTTTCTCTTCAAAAGTAAAAAATCTTTATAATAGAGATTAAAGTTAGGGTAAATCTCTCAAATAGACCAAGTTTTTAAATATAGAATAAAATAGATAGTGTTTTTTCTTTCTTTCTTTTTGAGTATATAAGAGAAAAACAGTAATCTCCATTTAAAAGTAAAAAAATGGATTTGATAAATTTACCTTTAAATAATATTATAAAACAAATATAGAAATGAGTTGGAAATACTTATTTTTTGATACAAATTCAAGAATGGTGTCTAAGGAAATGAACTTAATTGATTGATCTTTTCACATTGGCGAATGTATTTCATTTATAGAAAGAAGAAGGTCGTGTGGTTTAACGGTCTATTCAACGTCTAAAATCTAAAGTCTCTTTATATTAATAATCATTTTGCCATCAATCCCAGTCTGACGTCTTGCATTTTAGATGGGATCTTGTTCATCTTATTGGCCCACGAGAGTCGCCCATGTTCTCCGCATATTTCAACGAGATATTTTCATAATAAATGGCTTTAGATCCAGCACATGTGACTTTGAATGTCTTAATTAGATATAAATGGAAGTAGTATATAATAAAGAGTAGTCCAACATGTGAAGTGTGAACCAGTGGCTCCACTTCTTTGAGTTTCCCCTAAAGTCTATTATTCTTTCTTCCGCATCCAGATGCGTGGCAACTAGAGTCATCCAACCGTTCGAACAAAATGAATTGAACAAGTATTCCAACCAATGCTTATAGTTATGGCTAATCGTTAGTTAGTTGCCCAATGAACCATTGTTACGATTCTATCGATTGTGTTTTGATTAGTTATGTTTTTTAGAACCACTTTGTTTTATTTTATATGATGAGGATTTATAAAAAAGAAAATAGGAGATATTTTGGTTAGAGGAGAGTTGCATATTCCACTCATAAGATCCACACTGAAAGTACACTAGTGGTTTTAGTTTCTTTTTAATATAAATTCTGCATTTTCTATTTTATACAACTCATGATTTTAGAAATATACTTATAAATTATTATTTGAGCTTTTTCGGCTACAATATATGAATGAAAGAAAAATAAAACTGAAAATGACAAAATATCAAAACCAGAGATTATCCACAACATGTTATAGTGAAAACTCACAAACTCCTAGTCATCTAATCGATGTTGAAGCAGTCTACACCAAAGGATAACTAACAATAAACCACCAAAATTACCAAAGAAAACAGAGGCAAACATGATCTGGAATAACCGGAAACCGGAGTGCTCCAACGAGACTACCACTTGCAGGAACTAGACCGTAAACGCCTATGGGATACCATGAACGGGGACACTCATCAAATGGGACAAAACGAGTCAGAGTTTAAAAACAAAGATGTTAATCTGGTCGCAAACTAATTTTTCCCTAGTCATCTAGAGCTCTGTTTAAGATCCACTGCAACCCTCAACACAACGATTTACCCATCAACAACAAGCAGTTATGCACCACCAAAACATTCTTATGGTTACATACCACCACGATGATTCACCTCCTTCGATTCAACGAACAAAGACAAAAAGTAAACGGACGAGCAATCACATAAATAAGAAGGGACTAAGATTCTTGAGAAAGTACACTAAACCATTCACTTGATAGATCCAGATACACAAGAGTCATCGCGACCAACTACCACTGAGACAAAGCAAAAACTCATCATCAAACCCATATCTGCCACCTAACCTTCATAAAGGACAAAACTCTTCACCAACGAAAAAGATCATGCACAAAAGAATATGCCGATCTTCTGGAGCTCCGTCAAAAATTAGAAAAACATAAACAAAAATGACCACATAAAATTTAGAGAGAAATTAGAAAAAACTTAATAAAAAGAGAAAACAATTGTTAATAATATTTCTTCATATTATTTACATATAATGGACGATTTATCTACTTTTATATCAAAAGCTTGAAGTTAAAGGTGTAAATGGTGTGACTGAAGAATGAGAGAGATACGATAAATGAAAAAAATAAGTGAAATTAACATTTTTTTTGAAATTAACATTGTTCTAACTTCTTATTCTTTTATAGAAAAAAAACTTAGAAAAACATACACAATTTAGTTTAGAATCCTAATTTTATTTTTGATATCCCCTCAGCATCCAAGACTCCCTGCGGTATATCTCCGCCTCTCTGGGTGTCTGTCGTTCCTTACAGCGCCAGAGAGACCCACTAACTTTCTATACTTCGTTTTGGTTCAGCATGTGTTTTTCTATAAAGTTTTGTATGTGCAGTTTATATCGTATTGATTGTCTGGCTGTCTTGGATCATGTATACCACTCCATGGCTGGTTATGGCTGTTGTATAGTCTCATCTCATTCTCTTTGGACTGGCTTTGATTAGGGGTCGATAGTCGAGGTTCTCTCTTCGCTTGGTCTCCATCATGTCCCACCTTCGTTGATCCCAGGATTTTTGTGTGTTTCGCATCATATGTTCTTATCTTCGTTGAGCCTTGTAACGGTTTAATTTAGTTGAGGATAGTCTTCACTAATTTGTTCTATCCGGGTGTACTCTTCTCCGTTTCATCGTAGCAAGATTTTTGGGTGGTCGGATTGGTGTTGTTCGGGTTTCGCTCTGCCTCCTCTTTCTAGGTATAATTTCTTGTTCGAGTTTGTTCGATGTTTTGCGTCAACCGAGTTGTTACTTTGTTGTAGATTCATTGTTTCTAGCCTCTCTGATACCCATGGAACAAGGGTTAAGCAAGATATTCATATTTTCCTTTCTCCAATCAGTTTTATGTTTTCATGAGCATACATATGTAGACATCACGAGTATACATATATGATTTATACCAATTTCAGCAATGAGTAAATGTCACTGGGATATCTGAAAGGACCCGGCCCGATTTATTTACCAGAGTTAAGACCGTGGGTTACATTTCTCGATCCAACCGAGGCCATCTTCAGATTTTTTTCCCTTTAATTAGAATTTCTACGCAAATTCCTCAACGAAGTTCAGTTCAGTTTTCATTGTTCTATTTGTCTAATCCAGCAACCTCTTGGATTACTATGTTACTATGGGTATTCTAAACATGTACCTTAGCAATTGCAGATTTAATTTAACCTTGGTTTGAATTCTCGTCCATCCATGTAACATGTTCGTGTTGTCACCATGCTTCTTTGTCTCGCTCGAACAATACTTCACCGCATCTCCTCATTACTTAGTCATTCAATCAAACATCTTCATATGACTAAGTAATAAAGAGAGACATCTCAGTCTCTCATACAACCATCCAATACATAGACTGAATGCTAGCCATGATAACACACCACAGGTGGATAATGATCACCTCTTGATCAGCCAAAACAACTAAACTCGGCCCAAGGGTTCTTAGATCCAATAATTACCCGTCATAACAAGTCGTGGATCACATACTCTCGGCCATGCGGCCAATCAGATCACCAGCAATCCATAAACTAGTTTGTGTCTCTTGAATAGACACACCATGCCTCACCACTTTTTAGCACTGGCACTGAATACTCACGCACTCCAGTCCAATAACTCAACCTCACAGCCACCCTAACTCGGCTTCTCTTCTCATCCTTTATAACACATGCTCCCCAGCGCCGTACATGACGTAATCCATGCTCATTGAATCCAATCATGAACCATGACCCACCTAGCAGTCACAATCCAACAATAGTTCAACCACGATCGCTAATCATGATTATGACTGCGATAATTAAAACATCGCCTTCATAGTAAGAGACTCTGTCTTGCAGTATGATAAATTGTTGCCCTAACTCCATCTATTCATAGAGACTCGCAATCCAATCAGACTTCATCATACGGGATTTCGGTTTGCCATTGAGCCTGCTAAAACACCATCATCGTGGTCCATCATGATTACTACATCCTCTTCATAACCGACACATACACAACTAGGGCGACCAGAAATGGCTTGCGGCATTGTGGCTATGAATCCAACCGGCCCTCGTTGGCCACATCTCACTCTTCTCTGAGCAATCTCTTTATTTCTTGTACTTTTCTCTCTATTTTATGTCCTCTTTCCAGAATCATGTGTCCTATTATACATGAAAATACCCCTAAAAAGATAGTCGAATGATTTATACTTTTACCAACTGCATGTAACTACTCCCACTCTCATAGCAAGCCAGTAGCTACCATACATTAGTTTTTACTTATCTCCCATCAAACCGGTATCTGCTTTTTATCATTTACATCATAACCGAGACATCCAGTAATCGTCAAATAAATTTTCCCTCATATTCTATTTGGCTATCAATGCAATAGCAATTGTTTGCACCAAAACATCCACCAGTCAGTTCTTGAACTGACTAACTGATCTCAGATGAAAAGCCCAACCATCTTATTTGAAAAACACTAGATTTATCTAAAAAACTCAACCGTTGTGTCCAGACTCGCCATTATTTTCTTAATCCAACCAACACTATCCAGTAGACAAGTTCAACCCTGAACGGATTTTCTGAACATTCTAGTCAACTCATCCTTGAACTATTCTATCTCAGTCCGCAGAACATGCATGCTATAATATGCCTCAATAAAATCAAACTTTGGTTGTTGGACCATACGTTGGTGATACAAAAGCATGCTCCTATGGATATTGTATGTAGTATTACTCGCGTACACCTTGTTCAGTCATTCAATGCTAGACATGGCTCCTCATGGTTACATCCTGAATTAAAGCTACCACGAAGTTTGATCTGGTTAAACAAGAATTTTGGTTTGTTTCTTCTCCTAAGACGATCAGTTGTTCTGTTGACTGTTGCTATTTTGAGCATTTTTATATCACCTACTGGTGATTATATGAAGGATCTAATGATCGCTCATTTGTGTCACTGGAGTGATCTTCTCTTTTCTTATATTTTATATTATGATACCTATTGGTATTTCTTTCCTTTTATTATAATTTGGTTCCTTATTTTTTTTTCTTTCATTTGGTACTGGTGTCCAAAACGTTGTACTACTGTCTTTAATATTAAATGAAATTATTTAAACGTCAAAAAGAAGAAAACAGTTATAGTGAAATTAAGTTTATTCTCTAATATGTTACTGGGTGTCAATATAATTTGGAAGATAAATATAGTATAAATATTAAATCGTTGATTCTAGAGGAATTTAAATGAAGCAATTCCACCTCAACTTTTTCTCTAGTGTGTCGATAATTTGCACCATGAACGTTTTTTTAACTGTAAAAGTTGAATTCAGTCATCAAATTTAACACCTAAATCTTAGTATGAAAGTCCACAATTTAAAATGAATTTTAGTAGCCTGAAAAATGCAAAGGTGGAAATGGCCAATAAGTGGTCAGGCGTGTGGAGGAGCGTCGGTGGATCTGAACTCTGAAGTCTTAACATCTACGTTCAAATGAGAAATAAACAAATAGTGATATACTAACTATACGAATGTTCTAATTTCTAAAAGATTTGTAATATTTAAAGCAATCGACAGCGAAGAATCGTATCAGTTATGCGATGATGTGGGTTTCTTTTTCTTCCTATTCATACTACGCAGATCTAAAACAATTTTATCCCCTTTGTTTATAAATTTAAAAGTATGTTGAAACCGTTTTAAATAAATTGTTATCGCCGACAAAAGAAAAATAGATTGTTAAATGGCATCGATATAAATTATGTACTCGTCACCCCACGATGTTTAACATTCGGGTCACAGAAAGCAACCTGTACATTGTAGTATTCCAAGATCTGAGCATCATAAAGTTATTTAATACATTTATTTAAAAGTTGAAATTAATTAAAATGGTTGTAGTAGTTTAAGAAACACATTACATTTACATGAAAAAAATGGGATCAGAATTGTGATAGACTCGATTAAGACAATCGATCTTATTCAATCGAAGGTGAAAATGACAACAATAGTTAGAATAGTGTGTTAGATTAATTTTTATGATTTTAATAATGAAATCTAACCCAAGACTTTAAACTAGATTTGTCTTAATTTAATCCTAACACATTTCTAAAGAAAGTAGAAACACTAATCTTGATCCATCCTTGGATGCAAT
>CAJHQQ010005152.1:0-19924 GCA_905132885.1 Moricandia moricandioides | reverse complement strand
CTATATGATTTTATTGATCAATGTCATTGTTTACGAGAAACTCCAGAAAAAACTAATGGAATAATCTCCATTGTGAAACGAGCGTAAATGATTTCCTAGCTAATAGACTGTTACGAGTAATATGGAAAACAACGCCTTTCTCAGAAAAATACTCAATTGATCTGATAAAGATATCGTAATACAACTGTTTTTGAGAGAATCACAAGAGTACACCCGCCTCCCCTTTATAATTGACCGATGTAATTATTCCATAAAGCATAAACATACTTTCGTCCACGTCACAGACATGCCATGTGCTCTGCTGCCATTCCGTTAGACTCTTCATTCTAGTGGTTTATTCTTCTTCTAGAATATGTCTCTCATGTACTCACTCACACGTACAGAGATCTTTTTTCCTTTTGATAATCTTTACCTCTGGCCTTTGTTCCTTCGCTTGTAGTGAAAGAGAACAGGGGGACGTAAGGCTTCATACGTGTCATGTCCCTCATTCAAAGTGACCTTGTCCTCAAGGTCACAACTCGGAAATTGTTTAGCAATGACATACTTCCACACCCAGGTACAATGAAAGTCAGGAAGAACTTTCCATTTAACCAACACCTCCTCTTGTCCTCTGACCTGATTGAAACGTATCCCCTTGATGAATTGTGGTTCCAGTTCCAACACGCCTTCAGCTGTTAGTTAAGGTGGAATAGAGACTGGTGTTATAGACTCTTCTACAACCTTTTTAAGTTGTGAGACATGAAAGGTGGGGTGGATGCGCGCCTCCGGTGGTAAGGTAAGGCGATATGCAACCTTCCCCACTCTTGCTGCCACTTCATACGGACCATAAAACCTTGATGCCAACTTCTCATTGGAGGGTCGAGCGAGAGTCTTTTGGCTTTAAGGCTGTATCTTCATAACACTTTGTCCCCAACAACGAATTCAACATCACGTTGGTGGCCATCTGCTCTTGTTTTAATGATCTGCTGTGCTTTGTGTAAGTGTTGCCTCAGCATCTCGACCACAACATCTGTTTCCAACATCCTTGACTCCAATTCCCCATTACTAGTTGATCCATTTTCATAACGCAATAAAGTAGGTGGATCCCTTCCATATACAGCTTTGAAAGGTGTCATGTTGATGGCCGAATGAAACGATGAGTTGTAACTATACTCAACCTAAGGTAAGAATTGTGCCCAAGTTCGAGTTTTGTCCCCCGCAGAACACCTCAGATAGGTCTCCAACCCGCGGTTTTTCACCTCCGTTTGGCCGTCGGATCGAGGGTGATAAGCAGTGCTGAAATATAGGTTTGTACCTAACAACCTACACAACTCCTTCCAAAACAAACTTGTAAAAACCCGGTCTCGATCTGAAATGATAGTCTTCGGAAATCCATGGAGTTTTACCACTTCCTGCACAAACACCACAGCCACATCCACGGCAGTAAACGGGTGACGAAGTTCGATGAAGTGTGCGTACTTAGACAGACAATAAACCGCCACTAGTATCGAATTCACCCCTTCAGAACGTAGTAACCCCTCTATGAAGTAAATGGAGATGTCTTCCAAAATCAACTCCGGTATGAACAGAGGTTGGAGCAACCCTTCAGGGACTAAAGTCAAGTACTTGTGGCGCTGACAAGTGTGACAAGCAGCCACACACCTGAAAATATCTGTCATCATCCCATGCCAATAAAATATCTCACCAATCCGCTTCTATGTTTTAAAAACTCCTCCATGCCCTCCTTGTTTGCCATCGTGGAACTCTCTAAGTATAGTACCGACCACGCTGGAGTTCTTTGGTACCACAAGCTTTCAATTCCTCAACAAGCGGCCCTGGACCAATGAAAAATCCGGAGTTAGACAGAGATCCAGATCCCTGGATTATCTGGTATCTCTGGAAGGCAAGAAATAATAAGATGTTCAAAGGAATAACGAGAGACCCTCTTGAGCTGGTTAGATATGCCGAAAGTGAATGCAGTGCTTGGTTGAAGGCCAACTCATTGCCATTGGATACAATTTTACATCAGGCTCAGGAAATACAACCCATAATCTTATAGAGTATTTTCCTGGTTGATGGGGAATGGTTGCCGGAATCACAATTCAGTGGGTGTAGATGAGTATATCTCGACAATACTAAAAAAAGATCAGCTCATGGGGTTGAGAAATTTTGAGAGACGGTTATCTCCATTACACTCTTAAGTATGAGCTCTCATTTGGACAATGGAGAATATGACAGAATAGACTACTTGTCAACACTTCGGTACAGTTTGCAAGGGTATAATAGCAATGATCAAGGATCCAAAGGTGTGGCCAAGATTTTCAACGAAGTATCGGAGTTCGCAGCCCTACATGGTCTGTTTTAAGATTTCAAGATCTTTCATGTGCCACAAAATCAAAACAAAATAGCAGACGCACTTGCCAAGACAACTCGTAACATTCATAGGAATCTTATATTTGCTCGTTGTTCTATTCCAGTCTAGATCTCTAAACACTTCTAGTTTGAGTGATTGAACATCCTTTTGATGTTATTTTTGTGAATGTCTAATATTTTAAGCAATTTGTTTGATATAATCGTCTATATGATTTGAACTTAATCTTCGATATCCGTTATCCAATTCGGGATCCCATCCGCTTCTAAAAATGAATATTCAGGGATCATTATAGTGACTTTACGGATTCGATTGATCCAAGTAAAAATTCAGATAGTAAAATTTTAGGTATGAATATCTTGATCCAGATATTAAATATTTAAAATTAATTAGAGTTATCTATGTATATTATATATACTTTATATAAATTAACCAAAATTTTAGTTTTATTAAATTTTAATGATTTTAAGATTTTTTAAATATTAATTTTAAATAGATGGTTAATACTTAGTTTTTAATTTATTTTTAATTAAAAAACAGGTCCGGATATCCGCGTGTATTCAGATTTTAGTCCGAATAACCTAACCCCAAATATTCAGATTCGGATAATAATTTTACGAATCCGACGAATGAATATCTGAATCCGTATATCCTAGAATACCCGAGATATTCGATCCGTCCTAGACCTAGATGTGTATATGTATTATATGGTGATTAAATTTTTAAAATTTATAAATTACAGAAGTTATTCTTATTAGATATATATCGTACAAATGATAATACATTGTATTTTTTGTATATATAACCATTTATAATAAATATTAGTATGTATTTTAGTCATTAAATTGTTATGGAAAGTTACATGATTTTGTTATTGAAAATGAATAAATTCAGATTATAATCGCAAATTATTAACATTGTCATCTTTTTTATAGTTTAACTATAGTTGCTACCTTATATGAATATGAATAAAATTAAAACTAATTTAATCCTATATATATGTATAATTATTTTTTTTATTATAAAATTTTGGAAAATACATATACATTTTTTTATGAAGTCTTCAATTTCAATAACAATGATTGTTAATGGGCTTAGCCCAAATTTATTTTTTTTCTTGTTAAGATCAATGTTTAGATGTTTGGATGCATGAATAATATCAGTGGCATTCTTTGTAAATATTAGGTAAAGGTAAGGGTTATTTCATATTTGTACTTTAGTTTTAATAGATTAGACTAGCCTTTGACCCGCGCGCCCGCGCGGGTGTTATTTTTGTAAATGTCTAATATTTTAAGCAATTTATTTGATATAATTGTATATATGACTTGAACTTAATATTCAATATCTGTTATCCGATTCGGGATCTCATCCTCTTCGGAAAACGGATATTCAGGGATCATGATAATAGTTTTACGGATTCGATTGATCCAAGTATAAATTAAGATAGCAAAATTTTAAGTTTAGATATCTGAATCCAGATATTAAATATTTAAAATTTAACTATTGTTATCTATGTATATTATATATGTTTTTAAATAAAATAACTAAAATTTTAATTTTATTAAATTTTAATGATTTTAAGCATTTTTAAATAATAATTTTAAATAGATGGTCAATAGTTAGTTTTTAATTTATTTTAAATTAAAAAAAAAGGTTCGGATATCTGCGTGTATTTAAATTTTAGTCTGGATATCTTAACCCTAAATATCCGAATCCGGATAACAATTTTACGAATCCGACAAATGCATATCCGAATCCGTATATCCTAGAATACCCCAGATATTCGATTCGTCCTATATCTAACTGTGTATGTGTATTATATGGTGATTAATTTTTTTTTAATTTATAAATTACATAAGTTATCTTTATTAGATATATATCGTACAAATGATAATACATTGTATTTGTTTGTATATATAGCCATTTATAATAAATATTAGTATGTATTTTAGTCATTAAATTTTTATGGAAAGTTACATGATTTTGTTATTGTAAATAAATAAGTTTAGATTATAATCGAAAATTATTAACATTTTTTTTTGTTATAGTTCAAATATAGTTGGTAGCTTATATGAATATGAATTAAAAAAACTAATTTAATGCTACATATATGTATAATTTTGTTTTTATTATAAAATTTTGGAAAACACATATTCACATTTTAATGAAGTCTTCAATTCTAATGACAAAGATTGTTAATGGGCTTAACCCATTTTTTTTTATTAAAAATTAGTGTTTGGATGTAGAGATAATATCAGTGATATTTTTTGTAAATATTAAGTAAAAGAAAAGGTTATTTCCTATTTGTACTTCGGTTTTAATAGATTAGATAAGTTATCTTTATTAGATATATATCGTACAAAGATAATACATTGTATTTATTTGTATATATAACCATTTATAATAAATATTGGTATGTATTTTAGTCATTAAATTTTTATGAAAAGTTACCTGATTTTGTTATTGTAAATGAATAAGTTTAGATTATAATCGAATTTTTTTGTTATAGTTCAAACATAGTTGGTAGCTTATATGAATATTAATAAAAAAAACTAATTTAATGCTACATATATGTATAATTTTGTTTTTATTATAAAATTTTGGAAAACACATATTCACTTTTTAATGAAGTCTTCAATTCTAATGACAAAGATTGTTAATGGGCTTAACCCATATTTTTTTTTATTAAGAATTAGTGTTTGGATGCAAAGATAATATCAGTGACATTTTTTGTAAATATTAAGTAAAAGAAAGGGTTATTTCCTATTTGTACTTCGGTTTTAATAGATTAGATAAGTTATCTTTATTAGATATATATCGTACAAAGATAATACATTGTATTTATTTGTATATATAACCATTTATTATAAATATTGGTATGTATTTTAGTCATTAAATTTTTATGGAAAGTTACCTGATTTTGTTATTGTAAATGAATAAGTTTAGATTATAATCGAATTTTTTTGTTATAGTTCAAATATAGTTGGTAGCTTATATAAATATGAATAAAAAAACTAATTTAATGCTACATATATGTATAATTTTGTTTTTATTATAAAATTTTGGAAAACACATATTCACTTTTTAATGAAGTCTTCAATTCTAATGACAAAGATTGTTAATGGGTTTAACCCAGATTTTTTTTATTAAGAATTAGTGTTTGGATGAAGAGATAATATCAGTGATATTTTTTGTAAATATTAAGTAAAAGAAATGGTTATTTCCTATTTGTACTTCGGTTTTAATAGATTAGACTAGCCTTTGATCTGCGCGCCCGCGCGGGTATTATTTTTATGAATGTCAAATATTTTAAGCAGTTTGTTTGATATAACTGTATATATGAATGAAACTTAATATTCGATATCCGTTATCCGATCTGGGATCCCATCCGCTTCAAAAAACGGATATTTGGGGATTCTGATAGTGATTTTACGGATTCGACTGATCCAAGTACGAACTCGGATAGTAAAATTTAGGTCTGGATATTAAATATTTAAAATTTAATTATAGTTATCTATGTATATTATATATACTTTTATATAAAAAAAACTAAAATTTTAATTTTAAATTTGAATGCTTTCAAAGTTTTTTAAAATAATAATTTTAAATAGACTAATAGATGGTTAATAGTTAGTTTTTAATTAAAAAAATAGGTCTAGATATCCGCGTGTATTCGGATTGTAGTCCGAATATCCTAACCCCGAATATCCAGATCCGGATAACAATTTTACGAATCCGACGAATGCATATCCGAATCCGTATATCCTAAAATACCTCAGAAATTCGATCCGTCCTAGACATAGCTGTGTATATGTATTATATGGTGATTAAAAATTCTAAATTTTAAATTTATAAATTACATAAATTATTCTTATTAGATGTATATCGTACAAATGAATAATACATTGTATTTGTTTGTATATATAACCATTTATAATAAATATTAGTATGCATTTTAGTTACTAAATTGTTATGGAAAGTTACATGATTTTGTTATTGTAAATGAATAAGTTCAGATTATATCAAAAATTATTGACATTATTAACATTTTTATAGTTCAAATATAGTTGGTTAGCTTATATGAATATAAATAAAAAATAAAACTAATTTAATTCTATATATATGTATAAACACATATACATTTTTTTATGAAATCTCTAATTTTAATGATTAATGTTGTTAATGGGCTAAGCCCAATTTTTTTTTCTTGTTAATAATTAGATGTTTAGATGTTTGGATGAAAGGATAGTATCAATGGTATTTCTTGTAAATATTAAGTAAAAGTAAGAGTTATTTCTTATTTGTGCTTTAGTTTTAATAGATTAGATGTTGTTAATGGGCTAAGCCCAATTTTTTTTTCTTGTTAATAATTAGATGTTTAGATGTTTGGATGAAAGGATAGTATCAATGGCATTTCTTGTAAATATTAAGTAAAAGTAAGAGTTATTTCTTATTTGTGCTTTAGTTTTAATAGATTAGATATGATTTTAATAGTTCCTATAGGTATATTTGTATCCTAAACAAATACAAACATCTGATTTTAATAGTTCCCCGATCTAAATATTCTTTCTATTTTGCTAGTGAGATCTAGACAGATGGTGAAAACATCTGTCTGGTAATCAAAATACAGAGGTGTCGCTCTTATGTTGTTTGTCTGTTCTTCAGTACCATTGGAGCCACCAACATCCAAACTGCCACAACCATTAGTTCAACATTAGAAACCTCACATAGTCACAGTCTTCATTCCTAATGAAACCGGTAAAAAAAGAGTTTTTTTTTACTTACTGTAAACGCAAACTGCGAGCCATTCGTTTACTATCCTAACCCAAGTACTTGTCCACCCAACGTCAATAGTCCACCTAACAGAAAAAGCGAGTTTTGTTTATCAAAATTTTAGTTTATTTTTGGAATGTGAATAGTGTTTGTTCATAAGAAAACTTACCTTTTCATGGAATGATGAATGTTCCAACCAATAAGTAGCATTGCAAAGTACATTGCTCCCGTAGCAAACACAAAATGGAAGAATCCGTATCCGTAAGGAATCGTGTCTTCTTCTTGATTCTCATCTTTTCTAAACTGTAAGGCCACTCGCTATTAGTGATCAATTTTATGTATCTTTGCTTCGAAATAGGCAGTTCTTAGTGACAACAAACCTGGAAGCATTGTGAATCTACTCCCGTGGAGAATGTGGCGATTACCATCGCAAGCAGTGCAACCACAAAGCTCTGCAAAACAAATATACATATATAGATCCTCTTCAAAATGATATAAACATTTGACAAAAGATTCTGGAAAAGGTGCTGATGTCAATAAAGAAAAAGAAAAGAACGAAAGATTCTTGAAAAGATCTGGGAGTTTTACTATGATGGTAAGCCAGTCCGTTCTGCTAGAAGATTCAGCATTTCTGTTGCAAATTTCTCCTACTGGCTCACTGCAAAACGAAATTAGTAAAGTCACAAGACTCACAACAGTTACTTTCTTGATCATGCATGTAAAGAGAGACTACGCTCTAGCTAATTTCTCCATGGTATTTTAGAAAGAACAATTGAAACATGCCTTCTAATGGCGCACCAGCAGATAAAAACAACATAAAGCCCCATAAGCGAGGGAGTCAAGAATCCAGCATTTATCTGTTAAATGCAAGCAGAAGGAGCAGTTTCAAAAATCTAATCTGCATACATATATATGACTGAAATAATACTAATAAGGGAATTTCATTGACTCACTTTGGGATGTAGAGAGATACTTGTCATGACTTGGATTAGGAACAAAGTCCATGTGATGAAAAATATGTTGAGAAAGCATGATGGATCAGGCACATACCATATGTACATCAAAATCACACCTAATATGCATAAGGTATACGCAATAGTTGCTAGTAGCATCACATGGACATGGCTGCACCATTAAACTTTCATCAGAAAATTAACAGTGATTTTGGTAAACTATATAAAGAACAGTCGTCTTATGTTGTCTCACCATCTCTCTGCATCTTTTTGGGATTGGAAAAATTCATTGAGCCATGTAATGAAACTGATGATACTAATAAGCTGTATCAAGAGAAAGACCCTAGAACAACAAGAAAGAGTAGAAGTTTTTAGGATATCAGATAAGCTTATCATCACACATATTCTGAAATAAGATTAGAAACCGTACCCTGCACCAAAATGTGCAATCTCCCCTGAGAAGAAAAACAGAACAAAGAGAAAAGCCATTACACGTCAATTGTAAGTGAAATTAGATAGCTAAAAATGATTAAACTAAGTCAACTGATGATGATTAGCCCTTATACCGTAAAGCTCAATGATGGAAGAAGGCAGCAAGAAAGGGAATATGATTAAGGCAGGCCACATGAGAAGCTTAGCAAACCACCATCCTGAATGCCATTTATCTCTTGATGAATGCATCTTTGATGTGGCAACGGTTGAGAGAAACATGATGAAATAAAATAGCTATGGAAACAGTTAAGGCAAAAAAAAAACATGTTTCTGAAAGAAGACTTAATCATGTAGTATGAAACATGGCATATACGTATGACTGATCAAATAAGGATACAAAACATCCCAAGCTAACCCGTAAAACTCCTTCAGTCCCCAAACAGTTTAGCCCATCTTTACAATTCTTAAATTCTGCAATATTGAGTAAACACAATCATCATTAATCTGAAAACATTATTAAAGAAAATTTTGTGATGCTAAGACTCGGGAAACCATACTTTTCATCTCTGTCAAGGCACCTCGGCCATAATCGCGTACAGCCCAAGCCAGCAGATTCACCAAGAGGAACATTAGACCGTACACGTATCTAGCCATCCATGGATTGTAGCCATTACGAAACTGGATAAACCATGAACCATTCTTGATCACTTCATAGCCATTGTTGTCAGTGCTTGTACCGGTCTCCATTGGTTATTAAACTTAGTAGATTCTCTCTTCTTCACGACATTGGTATATCAAATATATTTGGAAAATATACTGTTTAATACCATCAATCGCCAATCCCACTCACGGTCTTCGGGAGATTATCAGTAAATTTATATATTGACAGTATCAGGTGGACTAAAACCATTCACGTATAAAAACCTAAAAAAAAAAAGTTGTAACACATGCTAGATTCAATGAGAAATAATATATATATATATACACACTAGGTTAAGATCCACGTATTGTGCAGGATGAACTTTATGTATACAAATTATTTTTATATATTATTATTTATTTTCTGTTCATTTATGTATTATAAAATAATAAATATTAAATAATTGAGAAGAAGGTAAATATTATGTATATAATTAAAATGGAGAATACACATAAATCAAAAATAAATCAAAGCAATAATTTTTATTTATTTTATATGATATATAACTTAATTTAAATGATATTGAGATAAATATATATTATATTTTAATCTGAATATTAAAATGAATCTTCCTAGTTCCTAATTATATAATTTTGTTATCATTTGTATTTTTGTTCTAACAAAAAAATCAAACTATTAATCACAAATCTTCAATGCAATATTTTTAATAGTTTTAGTAATTTATAATCATTTTAGAAGTTCAAATGCAAATTTAAAAAATAGAATATTCAGGTCTCAATACCTTATATTGCAAATTTTGAAATTAACATATTTATATATTTTTATATGGTATATAGTTTATTGAAATGATATTAAATATATATATATATATGTTAATATGAATATCTACTCCCTCCGTTTCATATTAAGTGTCGTTTTAGAGAATTTTTTTTGTTACAAAATAAGTGTCGTTTTCGATGCAAAATTTATTAATTTTATGTTGCAGTTTATTTTTTATTGGTTGAAATATGGTTAGGTGTATAGGTAATTGTGTTTTTATATAGAAAATATGCAAAATTTATTGTTTTCTTAATCTGTGTGCAAAAACCTAAAGTGACACTTATAATGAAACGGAGGGAGTATTAAGTGGTATTTCATATTCGAATGATTTTATGATCATTTGTGTTTTTATAATAAAAAAATTAGAACCATTGTTCACAAAATTTTCATTATAGGACTTTTAACATTTATAGTCGTTTAAAAAAATTCAAAATATAAATTAAAACAAAAAAAAATCTTAATTTTTATTATATGGTTAATGTGATTGAAATAATATAAATTAAAAAAAATGATGGAGGATACAAAAGCCATTATCAAATATTTAATATTTAAAATCATTAATTGTCATATATATATATATAGATTATATTAGGTAATTTTGTAGTGTTTATTTTAGGAAAGAATGACGAATATTCTTTTACGCATTACTAATAAATTTGATAGTTAATTTAATAAAAATATAGTATATATTTAGTTGAAACAACCTATTTTTGAAGGATTCCGAGAATCATTTTAATGATGACACGTGGTTATTCTCAAAGGTTGTTATGCTCTTCAATCAATACTATTAAAACAAGATCATGACCTATTGATAAATGTTTGGTCCAACTATTTATTACTTATGTGTTACTCTTTTATATTAATAACATTAAATCTTTTATATATATTCTATTAAAATAGGAAAATGACTTACTGATAAATGTTTGGTCCAACTATTTATTATACATGTATTACTCTTTTATATTAATAATATTAAATCTTTTATATTATTTATAAATAAATAATTAAACATAAATATAATTATTAAAATATAAATATAAAAATTAAAATTATTTAAAAAAAAAGATATTAAAACAAAATATATACTAGCCCTTCAAAAGGGCGGGTGAGAATCTAGTTAATATATAAATGATATCAATCTTTCTCAAATTTTCACTGAATTTGTTTCACAAACAGAAATTATATATTTGTATATTCTTTTTATCTTTTATTTAAGAGAATACGTAGATCGCAAGAAACATTACCCTAACAAAAGCCTGATTTAGCATTTAGTATCTTACCAAAACTATTGAATTCCCAAGATTTAGCAGTAACTGATATGAAATATTTTAAGGGTAAGGAATCACAAACCAGAATAAAACCAATAAAGACTCCTGATTAAATCCAAAGAAGTTCCTCTTCTCTTTCTCGTCTGATAAAAACTTCCGAAGCACCCTCTACCTTTAAGTAACAAACGAGTAATATAGAAATAATAAGTAGTTTCTAAAATAACTAAAATAGAAGTACTAATAAAAATGGAAAATTAAATGATTATCAAATCATTTTAGCAAAATAAAAGTATCAAAATCTCTAAAAAAAGGAAGAATCCTTTTACGTAAAAAACCAATAACTAAGAAGCGGCCAAGAAACTTTCAGTTAAGAGGAAAACGAAAGCTTAAAGTGAAGATAAAAAGGAAACTTCAGTCAGAAAAAAAAAAGATAAAAAGGAAACAAGTTATGGAAAAATCCTTGGTTTTTGGGGATGATTGTATACCATTTGCACTCCAAATGAAACGTGTACGGACATTATTGGGTTAGAATTCTTTTGCAAGTGAGCAAATTGTTAATGCTATCAGCGACATGACCTACGCTTTTTGCCTTTATTTATGTTTTCTTTTTACAAGAAATGCAGAAATCGTTTCCCTTTATTTAATTTAGCTTGAAGAAAAAGCAAACTTGATTTTTTTAGAGCTTCACATGTCCATTTCACGCCAACCATTTAAATGAAAAAAGTTAGGATCTATTTTATAACGAAAAAGTAAAGGACCACCGAATTTTGATATGATATTATGATATATGATCAATACAAATAATAATACTCCTTTTAAAAAAGTTAGATGTGTTTTTATTATATTTTTGATGAAAGATACATATTTTCAGTTTTTCCTAATTTACCCAAATTAATCAAGTATACTTCTGAAAAATAACATTGAAGAGGTTATAATTAATATTGAAACATATTATTTAATATGTCTAGGAAAACAAAACAAAGCATGCATCTTTGAAATTGATAACCACATAGTGAGTTTGGGTATCAATTTTCTAATATGGTGATGAAGCATAGATAAATTCCAAAGTTAGTAGTTTAGTTTTAAACTAAACTACATCTAAACAACATATTTGTGGGAAAATTAAATCCCCAAACTATTCCTACTTTAATTTGAAAAAAAATAATAATAATAAAGTACATAATACAGTATAAGTAATTATTCTACTCCTACGATCATCACAAGCATGCACTTGCGTTGTTCATGTTCAGATCAATAAAAAAGATTTACTGCGTCCTTTTTGACTAAAGGTTTACAGCGTCCTTGTTAAAAGGAAAGTTGCACAATATGATTTTTTGTTATAGTGAAAAACGAAAAGAGAAGACCTTATAAATGAAGCATAGAGAAGAGAAGAACATGCACCTGGAAAATCTGGCGTGTGTCATACTAAACACTGCATATGTCTATTGATAATCATCACCCATAAATTAAGGTAATAATTGTGTTTAAGTAATTAAGTTACGTCTAATCTTTTGGAAAAGCTAGATAATTAGCAGAAAGCAAACAGGAAAAGAAAGGAAAAGTGAGAGTATTGATTGATCCCTTTCTGCCTCAAAATCTTTTGAAAAATTGATCAACATTTGAGCATACTGCAAACAAACAAAAAAATTAAGTGTTTCTGTTCCAAGTAAACGTAGGAGAAATATAGAAAACTCGAATCCCCATTTCATTTTCCAATAAAATCAGGGAATCGCGAGACTATAATATATAATTTGAACATCAGTTTATTAGCAACAAGAACTCATATGCATGTTTATAAATCTGACTGTCTATGAGATCCAAAAAGAGAGAAGAGAGATTGAAGAGAACCTGTAATTTTTCTGGTGCAAGAAGCTTTTTGAATCTTTTAAGCGATCGGAACTGGAGATTTATAGAAGTTTTATTATATTTTTTTTACTTATATAAATGAGAATCCCAACAACGATCTGAGAGAAAAATGTGAAAAGGGAATCAGTGATTACAAGTTTTGTTGTATCATCTGAGTTTTTGATATTTTAGCCATTGCTCTATCTTTAAACACTTGTTTCTTATATATGATGTGTATGCCTGCTTAGAATATAATTTGAGAAGCTTTTTATTTTTATTTTACTTTTACAATATTGTTTATGTTTCTTGATCGTGAGCATATTCAATTATGAAGATCCTCTTTTTTTTTGAACAGTCGATTTTTTCTTTTTCATAAAGGTTAAGTTTACTTGTACACCATCTTATTGGGTTGCCTATTTATGATCCTCTCGAAACATTTAACTTTCCAGTAAAAATAACAATATCTCTCCATGATATAAAAAGCCTAGAATTTATGCTGTAGTTAATTAAATATATTGATCATATTACATTTGGATCTATGCATAAAGATAATAGTGGAAAAGATTCATGAGCTATATAATTAATGGACATGAAGGCATATCGTAGAAGGAGACTTTTTAGCAACAGTGAAAGTAAGCCGAAACCCAAACAATGTAAATAGTTTTTTCTCAAAGAGAATTGAACCGAGATGACGGAGTGCCTACTAGACTCTTCTTTACCAAAAACAGTGAAAATAATATTGGGCCTTGCCGAAACAAATTTGTTAACCTTAGGTTATGAATGTGGGTTTGTATGTGATTCTCGTTCATGTGAATGCAGAGTTAGAGGTGTCAACTGGGCGGATCGTCCATGGGCTAATCCAGTCCAATTTATTTCATGCGGGCTATGGATGCGCTCAATTAATAAACTGTCAAACTGGACAAAAGACCAATTGGTCAATTGTCTACTTGGGTAAAGGCCAAATGGGTAATGAATGTCCATGAGCCTCCTAGAAACATTCATTTATGATTTTGACAAAAAAACCTAGTTTATAAATTTAGTGAAAAAACACATTTCAACGGAAAATCAAAATTTTACGAGATTGAAGAAAAATGTGATTTTTCGATTTTGGCGAAAAAAATAATTTCTAGATTTTAGCGGAAAAACTTAATATTTTGGTCTTATTTTCTCGGTTTTGGCAAAAACTTAATTTCTCAGGTTTGTCGGGAAATCATGATTTCTTAGTTTTCGTGGGAAAATGTGACTTCTCGGTTTTGACGAGAAAACATGATTTCTCGGTGTTGGCGGGAAAAATTAACTTCTCGGTTTTGGTGGAAAAACTTAATTTCTCGGTTTTGGCAGAAAAACTTAATTTCTTGGTTTTGGTGAGAAAGCGTGATTTCTCAGTTTTGGCGGGAAAACGTGATTTCTCGGATTTGGCGGGAAAACGTGCTTTTTCGGTTTTGGTAGAAAAACGTGACTTCTTGGTTTTTGCAGGAAAACATTATTTCTTGGATTTGACGGGAAAACGTGAGTTCTCGGTTTTGGCGGAAAAGCGTGATTTCTTGGTTTTGGCGAGAAAACTTGATTTCTCGATTTTGGCAGAAAAATGTGATTTCTCGGTTTAGGCAGGAAAACATGATTTCTCGGTTTTGGTCAGAAATTTTTATTTCTTAGTTTTGGCGCAGAAACTTAATTTCTCGGTTTTGACGGAAAAACTTAATTTCTCGATTTTGGTGGGAAAACATGATTTCTCGGTTTTGACGGAAAAACGTTATTTCTCGGTTTTGTTGAGAATACATGTTTTGGCGAAAAAATATAATTTCTGATTAAAAAAAGAACTGTAGAGATGACCTTTATTGGTTATGTACACTTGTATGAACCATTGTCTAATATGGACCGTATATTACTGTCCAAAAGCTGAAAGGGTCCAATTGGTTAAACCCATTTGGAGTACGGACGAACCATTTGACACTTCTATACGGAGTGTTGATGATTCTAAAGTTCTTTTGTGGACTGTAAAGAAAATATAAAGTTACAGAAAGCTAAATCAGGTGATTCCACACCGAAACAAAAAAAAAGCGAAAGATAATTAAAAAAAAAAAAAAGTTCTTGGCTAGTTTTGGGTAGAGCGATTTCCAAATAGTGTGCAATGATCTGAATTCTCGTGATTTCACTAGATTGGGAGCACTATAATGAGACTTGGTTGATCGTCATCCCTAGTCCTTCTTTTTGCTAGATGATTTTTTTCTTTTAATTTTTGTATCAACTTTTTCTGTTAATTCAAGATTGTTAAGGATGGTTTATCTGTTATTGACATTGTTTCCATGATTGTATTCATTAAATCGCCAATTATAATAAGATTCTTGCTGCTCGTCATTTCTTGTGATTTTTCCTTTCAATGTTTATTACGTAAAAATATTATAATTTGATTGGTACTAAAATATGACCTGGTTGAGATGACATGTATTGATGATGCAATTGTGAATCAAATGTAATTGTGAATCAATGCAACCAAGGACAAGCCTCTCAAAACTAGCTAACATAGCTAATGCGAGATTACCTTACCTAAACCGTTCCTAATTACCACATTTCAATCTTAGTTCTTATGAATATATCATGTGGTTATCCTAATCAATACTCAAAAGATCAATATACGCTATTATTAATTTGGTTCACCATCATATTTTATAATCAATTGCTTATAATAGTTTCTAACTCTGATTTCAAATCGTATTATTTTAATTTATTTTGTATAATCTAAACATATACGGTTTAAGTTTTTATCGTACGATCTAGTTAATTTGTGATTCCATGTCTGCATTATTATTCAGAAATCATACATTAAATCCATACGAAATGTGACATGTAACATGATTCATGGTTTATTGTTTAGGTTTAGTTTTCATGTTTGGAGACATGTAGGGATTAGTTTTAAGGTTTAGGGACTATATTTTATGACCAAAGTAACATATATTATGTTATACGTTAGTTACGATGGATGCTTAAATTGTCACATTTACCAATATTTTCTTTGTCTATGGTCTTTATTAAATAATTCATTTATTAATACCTTTGTTATCTCATTTGTCATGTAGATTAGTATTAACAACATCGAGGGTCAAACAAGCGAGAAGGAAATTGAGCATGAAGTGAGTAATTTTGCAGATGCAATATTCCTCTTCAGTTTTTCAAGTTGTTATATCCATTGTTTTATAATTGTCACATTGGCCAACATATATTTGATATACTCTTTTTTACTCCGAGTTATAGTGGTTGCTTTAACATTTGGGATTCAATTCTAGAGCCTGTTTTTACACTCTGTTTCTATGAGTCCACTATAAATATTGGACAAATTAATTGAATAAAATATAAAGAATCTAAATACACACATAATAGAGGTGGTTTGGTTGGGTTTTCATATTAATAAGAAGCTAAGCCTATAGTGATGGATCGAGTGTCCAGCAATCACGGGCCAAATAGCTATTGAAGGGCGATCAAGCACAAGTTTACGAGTCGAAATACACATGTAGATAGCCCACTTTCGTGGAATCTCAACTTTTATCAAGCGAATCTAATGCCTAAACTGTTATTTAGATTAGAGAATGATGACAAACTTTAATAAACAGATTCAATCAGTTCACAAGATGCTATAACATCTACTTTGCTGGTTAGGGATAAGTTGCCCATTCACGTTATTTTTAGCAACCTAGAAAATTTTGATGACTAGATTAAACCTATAATAATCACACACTAAGTGATCAGTGTTGTAAGTAGAGAAGAGAAGAGAGAAATTGATGTGTGTTATTCCATAAATAATAAACTCTTTATATAGGAATACAATATAGGGGTTTAACTTGGAGAAGAAGTACAAGTAAATCTTGGTGATCAAGACTTTCTATAATCGACATCACAATATATTCTTAACACTTTCCCTTGATGTCTATTATGCGTGTAGATGCTGCCTCGTCAAAAACCTTACCAGGAAAACCCAATAGGAAAAACCATGGTTAAGGGAAAAAGAGTGCAGCGCGCAATTACTTCCCCTAATGTGTACATACGTCAAGATATTTGAGATGACGTAATCCGATAAGATAAACCAACTTCTTGAAAGTAGCAGTGGGTGGCGCCTTGGTGAATAAATCATCAAAATTGTCACTTGAACGAACTTGAACAACACGAACATCGCCATTCTTCTGTAGATCATTTGTGAAAAAAGAACTTCGGTAGAATGTGCTTTGTCCTGTCTCGTTTGATGTATCCATCTTTGAGTTGTGCGATACATGCATCATTGTCCTCATACATGATTGTTGGAGCTTCTTTCCCTTTAGATAGACCACAATCTTCTGGTATATATTGAATGACAGATCTTAACCATACACACTCTCGACTAGCTTCATGAATGGCTAAAATCTCTGCGTGGTTAGAAGAAGTTGCTGAAATGGTTTGCCTCATCGAACGCCAAGAGATAGCAGTTCCACCACAAGTAAACACATATCCTGTTTGTGATCTAGCATTGTGGGGATCAGACATGTACCCAACATCTGCATAACCAATCAAATCTTCTGTGGATGGGTTAGGGAAGAATATACCCATGTATTTTGTACCTTGGAGGTAACAAAGTATATGTTTTATCTCATTCCAATGCCTACGAGTTAGGCATGAACTAAACCTTGCCAATAAATTCACTACAAATGATATATCCGGTCTTGTATGACTGACAAGGTATATTAATGACCCTATTGCACTTAAGTATGGTACTTCAAGACTAACAATTTCTTCATTCTTCTCTTTAGGGCGGAAGGGATCTTTATTCACATCGAGTGATCTTACAACCATAGGACTACTCAAATAGGTTTGATCCATAGAAAATTGTTTAGCCACCTTTTTTTGTGTAAGTTTCTTGATGCCCTAAGATTCCATTCTTGAGATGCTCAATTTGTAGTCCCAAACGAAACTTTGTTTTTCCTTTTGACATAGACAACAATCTATTGGTCTATTTGGACTTCAAGCAAAATATCTTTACATATACTTGTCTAATCATTTGTATTGTACATACGAGTTACCAATACTCTTATTATGAATTTCTTTATAGTCATATGAAATCACATCTTTCAATCATGAAAAAATTAATAACTTTGCTCAAATAACATTTTAAATATGGTATTTCAAGACCAAACATATATGGGGATCTTATAAGATAACATCTCATTTTTAAATCTTCAATTTGAAATCTATACATATTTCTTTTAAAATACCATTTTCCATAGCTCTTCACGAGTTTCGATTATATTCAAATCTGCGATTCTATTGATCTATAATCTCTGGATAAATACAAATCATGTATTGATTAACTTTTAATATTTCATATATCCCATAAACATATTTCAATCGAATAACTAGAGTTCTCGGGAACATGATTTTGATATCAATAATCCTTCATGGATTTTATCTTTCAGAGATTATCATTTTCTAGTGGGCATATAATTCAAGTTCTTCTTTTATTGCCAGATTAATAAGGAACTTGAAAATAGTTGCATCTACCATATGAGACAATGTCTTTTCATAATCAATTGCATATTGATTTTTCATTGTTTGCAACAACTCATTTCTATCTCATTTGTTTTACACATTTTGGTGTATGGATTACTGGTCCAAATACTTCTCTCTTTCATGAGAATTTGTATCTTTGTCTATTATTTCTTTCTGATTTGACCAATCATTTGATTTGTGTACACTTTTCAATAGACTTTGTTTCATGATCCCCTTTCTCATTCATAATATCAACTGCTACTTTGCATGCATAAATATCATCGAAGTCGATTTGCTTATCGGTTCCATTATATTTTGTACATGACAAAAATTATTGAGATCTCTTCATTGTCTCAGGTACATGAATTTCTTTCAGTCATGTTTAACATCTCTTCTGGAGATCATTCGAAGACTATATTTCCTCTTGACCATTATTTATTTATGCTCCTTTTCATTTACGAGGATTTTTATCTTTGGAACCAACATGTCTACCACACTTCAGGTGTGACTAGCAGTTTGATCTTATTATTCTAGAACATCAATTCTTATGGGAGCATTCACAGCTGGTATTGTGACTTGATCACTCTATTTATATGGGTCAGTAAATATGTCTTGCAAATGCTTTACTAAGCTTTAATTGAATTATATTTTGGACTTTTTTGACATTCTCTTTAGTCCGAGGATCAATGATAATTCATATCAAATTATTTACTTTTTCAGCTGTTTATTTTCTCCCCCTTATGTTGGAAATACTAATTCACTTTTAGCATTCATATCGAGCCTTACTTATATTCTTAAAGGATGGCTCTACATTCTTAAGTATCAGTAGAGATTCATATTTCAACATATATTTCCAACCTCATTTGAAAACTCATCTTAATTAAAGCTCTATGGTGGAGCAACTGAGATGTACATCACACATTCAACATTCTTAGATGAAATGGTTGGTTTCTGACCCAATAGGGGAGAACTAATGATTTCTTATTGGCTTGATGCAAACTAGTGTTGCTCAAAATGCTTAGCACTTATCCAGTGAATTTTCCATAATCGTCAAAGACTTTAAGAAGTGAATTCCAATATTATAAAGATGCATGGTAGGTGATCAGTCCACCAACATCTCCTTTATTTATGCCAATAACTTCCTTTGGCTGGTGAAAACCGTTTTACTCTTTCATCTTGTAAGCAAGCAACATATGTCAAATTATTTCAATGATTCTTCTGGTTTTTCAATGATTATTCCACATAAATCTTAAAATATATTTTCGCATCATTACTGAACCAAAATGGTCTAAATGGTTCATGCCAATGATTT
>CAJHQQ010005151.1:0-19930 GCA_905132885.1 Moricandia moricandioides | reverse complement strand
TACAACCAAGAAAAAACCACCTTTACTTGTCCCTATGGAACATTCACATATCGCAGGATGCCATTTGAACTTTGTAACGCCCGTGCGACTTTCCAAAGATGCATGATGTCAATAGTCACCGATATGATCGAGGACTTCATGGAGGTTTTCATGGATGACTTCTCGGTTTATGGTCTGAAATTCGAAGCATGTCTCGATAACCCGTGTTGGGCGTTAGCTAGATGCGAAGAGAAAAATCTGGTTTTGAATTGGGAAAAATGCCATTTCATGGTTAACATCAAAATTTTCTTGGGACACAAGGTCTCAGCAGCCGAAATTGAGGTGGACAAGGCAAAGATTTACGTAATGACAAAACTGCCGCCACCCACTAATGTCAAAGACATTAGAATTTTTCTAGGACATGCTGGATTCCATAGGCGATTCATAAAAGATTTTAGCAAAATTGCTAGACCCATTACTGCACTTCTGTGCAAAGAGGTGAAATTAGATTTTACGCCCTAATGTCTTGAAGCCATTAAAACAATAAAATCAGCGTCGTATCCGCCCCTATTGTCCAAGCACCAAACTGGAATCTACCATTCAAAATTATGTGCGACACCAGTTGTTTAGATGTATATGCAGTACTTGGATAAAAGTAAGACAAAAAGCTGCACTCTATATACTACGCCAGCAGAACTCTGGAAGATGCACAACGTAATTATGCGACAACAGAGAAAGAGCTATTAGCTGTGGTATTCTCCTTTGAGAAATTCCGATCCTATCTAGTCGGTTCAAAGGTAGTTGTGTACACCGACCACACAACATTGGAATAGTTAATGAACAAAAAGGACACTAAGCCGAGACTTTTACGGTGGATTCTCATTCTCCAAGAATTTGACATAGAAGTCAAAGATAATAAGGGAGTAGAAAATGGAGTCGCAGATCACTTACACGAATAAGAGTAGATGAAGGCATCCCTAGAGATGATTTCTTACCCACATAAAATGTCTACTTAGCAGATTCGACTTTTGTTAGTAGCGTCAATTCGGCACATTAAGTGGAATCGATCGACGAGACACTAATACCATCGAATGATTATAGCCATAGAGCATCGATTGATTTTCTCCAGACTCCATTGATCGACGATGCATTTGAGAAGGACGATGAAATAATCATTCCAGTAATTATCAACGTCAGTTGTAATTCTTTGACTCCAAATGATGATTCTCCCGGAGGCAGAGGTTTGAGTCGGGGAGGGGGGGGGGTGCACTAAACACCACCGATAGACCTTGGTATGCAGATTTAGTAAACTATCTTGCGGCCGATGTAAAACCCCAACTCTTCAAGGGATATCATAAAAAGAAAATTTTGAGAGAAATTCGGATATCACTGGGATGAATCTTATCTTTACAAACACTATTCTGACGGCATATATAGACGATGTGTTGCCGAAAGAGAAACTCCAAAAATCTTATATCATTTTCAAGGATTCGATTACGCTGGATATTTCGCTAGTTTTAAGACAATGTCAAAAATCCTACAAGCGGGCTTTTGGTGGCCGACTATGTTTCGAGATGCTCAAGCCTACGTAGCAAAATGCTATCCCTGCCAAAGAAGAGGACAAATCAGCAAGAGAAATGAGATGGAACAAAATTTCATACTTGAAGTTGAAGTGTTTGATTGCTGGGGCATCGATTTCATGGGCCCTTTCCCTTCTTCGCACGGAGATAAATACATACTGGTCGATGTAGACTATGAATCTAAATGGGTGGAAGCAATAACAACTCCGAAAAATGATGCTGCCGTAGTCGTTAAACTCTTCCAGAGATTTATCTTTCACATATTTGGAGTTCCGCGAATCGTAATAAGCGGACAAGTGGAAGTATCCAACCGTCAGATCAAAGAAATCCTAGAAAAGACGGTAGGATCAACCTGTAAAGATTAGTCTTTGAAGTTAGATGATGCACTTTGGGCATACCGAACAACATTTAAAACACCACTAGGAACTACCCCATTCTACTTAATCTATGGAAAATCCTGCCATCTCCTTGTAGAACTAGCGCATAAAGCCGAATGGGCCATAAAAAAGATAAACGTTGATGCTAAAACCGCAGCAGAAAAGAGATTAATTCAACTAAACGAGCTCGACGAAATCAGATATCGCGCCTACGAGAACTCAAAATTGTACAAGGAGAGAACGAATGCATATCCCGACAAGAAAATTATTTCACGGCATTTCGAACCGAATGATCAAGTACTCCTGTACAACTCTCGGTTAACTCTATTTCTTGGAAAACTACGTTCTCGTTGGTCCGGACCATTCACCATCAAAGAAGTTACGCCTTACGTGAAAATTATCCTATCTAATTCTGAAGGAGAAGATTTCATGGTGAATGGGTAGTGAGTGAAAAATTATTGGGAGGCAACCCACTAATTTAATAAAAACTACTCATACCACACGTCTTGAGGTGCCGAACCCTGAATGATAAGCCTATTTTTCGTCAAGCAAACGACTTTAAACAAGCGCTGAGTGGGAGGCAACCCACTAATTTAATAATACAATAATAATATATATATTATTCCAAAAAAAATTATATATATATTAATTAATATAAATAATAATAACAACGTAAAGCAAAAATAAGAATATATATAATAGCAATAATCAATTAATTAATAACAAATATATAATAATTATCTATTTTTTATGCAATTACAAATTTCTTAAATGAATATGGAGTCACTGAACAGACCATCGATTGACGCCCCTATAGGACCATCGATTGACGCCCCTATAGGACCATCGATCGACGGTCGTGTGTCGACTAGCTTAACTCGACACGACCCCGATTCATAAATCAATTTTCTCTCAAAACCGCCAAAACACACACACGAGGTCGTCACTCGATTTCTCCTCCGATTTTTGGCCGATTTTGCTCGTTTTTGAGTCTAGATCACTCAATTTGTACCCTTCTACATTTTTAGTTCATTTAATCACTTAATCTTCAAGGTATGTTCTCCAAATCTCTTAGTTCAGGGAACTTTTAGGGTTTGAAAAAAAATTGAATCTTTTGTGGTTTAACTCGGAATTTAGGCTTATTTAGGGTGATGGAGTACTAGATTAAGAGGTATCTACTATGTTTGAACATGATTTTCACTATTTGAGTTCATTATTCTTGATTTAATAATCCATAATCCGCGATGAACCATCGATTGATGCCCATGAGTTGCCATCGATCGATGGCCATGAGGTTTTGTCGATCGATGACCATGCGGTACCATCGATCGATGGTTGTTCTCTTAATCTCAACATCGATTCTGATTTGTGCCTTGTTTGATTAAATGAAGATGGATGAGAGGAGAAAAAAAGCGCGGTACAATGTCGGTAGCTCTAGTGCTCCACCACGGCGTCCTCCATGCCGAGACCCTTTGGCCCAAAGAGGAGGAGGCTTTACTTGTGACATTCAGGGACTATCCCAACCCTCAAAAAGCGGTGGCATCGAGGGACTGCACATATCGTCCCCTGAGCGAGGAGTGGGATGATTTTTATAGCCTCTACTAAAACGCTTGGCAGAGCGGTACCATCGAGCCCACCAAGTTCGCTGATAAGCGAACTCTGAAGATGCTGGGTCTCTACACTTATTTTAGACAGATGGTGCAGGAGCTTGGATTGGGCACTATGGCTACTAAGCCATATCCTTTGTACCCCGACCTGGTCCGCTAGTGCATATCCACGGCTCAGGTGCTCTACAAGATCCCCAGGGTGAAGGTGGCGCATGAGGGCACCCTGACTTTTCTTATCAGAGGCATCCGGTCAAGGATTCCCATCCCGCAGCTCTGTGAGATTTATGGCTTCGACATTGGTACCAGCGCCTGTTCAGTCGCTGATTTCCCTGGTTTGCCTTCCTTCTGGGGCCTCATTGGGACATGGCACTTCGACTCCGGCTCAGCCATTCAGACGGACGTCCATTACCCTACTTTGTGCTATTTCCTAGAGGTCCTTGCCAACACCCTGTTGTGCAAGATGAAACCCAACAAGGTTAGGGTTCAGGAGCTTACATTGTTGTACTATTCCGTCAGGGAATTAATTGGGCTTGATGACGAGGTCTTTCCTCCACCTATTAGCGATCAGCAGGTGAACTTGGGGGCTATATTTGGTGAGCACCTGGCGACCCTGATGGACAAACCCTTCAAGGGTTCTGGCACGAAGAGGGAGACGATAGTGAGCCTCTTGACACACATCTTCAGATTTCTTGGCATTAGCTTCGAGGGAGATTCGGTGGAGAAAGAACTGTACTTCATGGATGAGTGTCACCTGACGAGGACCCAGTGGCTGAAGGAGGGACGCTTTTGCTCCTTTGTGGATGACGAGGGACCTGAGATGATAGAGTTTCTAGAGAGAGAGGTGACAGACTTCTCTAACTATCTACAGCGCCTCTCATTCCAACCAGCTGAGCGCCACCTCCACACGGCACCCCTCAGAGTAAGACGCAGAGGAGGTGTCAGAACAGCACACTCAGTCGCAGCAGCCGCAGCGGACGAGCCGGCACAACCACCTCCACCTCTCCCAGCCTTCCCTCAGATTCTAGAGATCCCCATACACGACCATGGTGCTTTCCAGCGAGTCATGGTGGACGCGCTTCGAGCGATATGGGCCAGGGTAGAGAAGATGTTACGGTGCTAGTGCTTCAGCCGTCCCAGTACTAGAGCCAGTTCGCCAACAACAGCACCAGCAGCATGACCTGGATACATCAGACGAGGAGTAGTCCCTTTGATACTCCTTCGTCTTTTATTTCATTTCACTTTCAGACTTATACTCATTTATTTTTCTTGTTGCATTTGGACTAAAACTATATATTTATTGCTGTTTGGATGTTTTCAACGTGTGTTTGAGTGTCTAAAAGAGCTAACTCAAAGAGATATGATCAGAATGGAGAGTCGACAACACGATTCAACCTGCGCGCCTAGCATCGATCGCCACGTCCATGTTGATGTCGATCGATTGTAATGTAACAGAGAATTACGAGTTTAAAATTTATTTATACTACTACATATTTTAGTATTTCTTCTATTTTTGAAGGTTTACCCAATAGTTCGAATACACCATCGATCGATACCACACGTTCACCATCGATCGACGATGATGGTTTACCATCGGTCGACGCTCACATACTGCAATCGATCGATACTCCTAACATAATTGGTATATTTGACTATCTCTAACACTGTTTCCTTAGGATTTAATTTCTCTGAACCAATCCGGGACATATTACACTGGGGACAGTGTAATTTAAGTATAGGGGAGGTTCACTAATGCTATCTATTTGTTTTTGAATTGTATTTGTAACGACCCGATTTTCTTAAAAATAAGTTCTAAGTATTTTGCAAATTTTTATCTATCATATTATATATATTTTTTTGTTTTTGTTGTCGTGTCATATATATAAGTATCCGGTTTTCCTAACCAAACTTGGTATAATTATTTTATCAAACCAGCCTTATCTTGCGTGTGTTTAAAAGTAAGCGAACCCTATTATTTATTTTAGTCGTAGAGGGGAGCAGCTTTGCTCATCTTCTCACCCGAACTTCTTTTCTATCTAGTCACCATTAGTGCTCTCCTCTTCTTCTCTTATTCTTCCTTCCTTATTTTCTTTCTCCCTGTGCGATCTCCGGTACGATAGAAGAGGAGTGAACGAGCAGGAGCGTTGCGGCTTACGTCTCCAATTCACCATCGCTGCGAGTCACCAGTCACCGGAGAAGGGGCCTGTGTCATGGGAAGCCATCGGTGATGTTCCTATTGGAGTTACAAAGTAGGCCCAAGAGGTGGAGATGTGGAGAGGAGCAAAACGGAGCCACCATCCACCATGTCTCACCACCACCAGCATCGATCTATACGGCCATAGGTTGTGAGCCATTGGAGACACAAGGAATGTCACCGGAGAGTCGTGCCGTGATCACTAGTGATCGTACCAACCACCATCATCAACCGTGACCACACTCGTATTGAGATAAGTGTTGCCTCCTTTGTTACTTGTGACACAAGTAACGTATATATCATAAACCTTTAACGTGTCCTTGCATGGGTGTAGTTGAATCTTGTGCCAACCTTGGTTTGGAGTTGCTCGTGCATCACTTAAAATTATGGCGAATGAAGATATTATTGGAACACGTTCATCCAACACCATTAATAATAGATAGACATCTGTTGGAGTGTTATTAGTCGAGCTATATATGCTCCCGAGTTATCTCTAATCATTGCTAAGGTGAGGGTCTATTCTGTAAATCCCGTTACTAGTGTAGAATTCTTTCTATCGTTGTTTAGTTTCGAAACATGTTTCGTCTGATTGAATCGAGTCTTGTGTGATAGTTAGGATTCAATATAAACCGGAGTTAGGGGTCTAGAGGATTCAACTTGATATGGATTGAGTGATGTTAAATGATGTTATATATATATACGTATACATAGATATGAGTAGGGACTATGTGTGGAGGGCGGCTGTTCAGAGAGATCTGGATTAGCAACGCTTATGAGGGCGGCTGTTCAGAGAGATCTGGATTAGCATCGCTTATGAGGACGGGGGTTCGGAGACATTCGGGCTATCGACGCATATTGGAGGGCGGGGGCTCAGAGACGTTTGGGCTGTCAGCGCTTATTTGAGTGGGGCGTGGTGCAGAGACGTTTGCATTCGACGCTTATGGTTATGGGCGGGGGTCCAGAGATGTCTGGGCTATCGACGCTTATTATGATGACGTATATCCGTATGAGGAGAATGCGGGGTGTATGAGCTAGTTATGCACTATCATCGCATTGTTTGTTCTGTGTGATGCCATAGGTGTCTTGTTTGGTCATGCTAGTGCTAAACTTCCATAGTGGGAGTTCTATTACTTAGTCAGTGGTTTGCGTGTCTAGCATCCCATACCTCACTGAGTGACTTCCCTGTTACTCACCTCTCTATCTTTCTTCCCCTTTCAGGTGAGCATGACGAGTAGTCAGATATCTGGACGGGTTGGTGTCTTGGGAATCATCGTATTTATATCGGTTTTCATTCGGTTTTATAGGATTTTTCAATATAAATTATTTTGGTTATTAAATGTTAAAAGAAATAATTTATCTTGTGTCTATTTTATTTCTGTAATTAAATTTAAAAAATGATTTATCCGCTTTTATTTTATTAAATATTTTAATATTTTATTTGATATTTTTATAAATTAGTTTAATTTGATTTTATACCGGTAGTAGCACGCCGTTCTCGAGAGAGGAGGAGGCGGGTGTTACAGTATTACTATCTATATATAAGTTTTTCAAAAAACTTTAAAGTCAAGAAGAGGATTGTGATCAAGATTTACTTTTGACTAACCACACTTTAGCACTATTGTTAGAAGGTTGGTTGCAGAGATTACTAGAGATAGCAAAGTGGATCATCCTGCCACTATATCACACTTGCTTAAAAAGTTTGAAGGAACCAAAGCTGATTTCCAACACTAATCCTAAAATTATTTGCTTGCTTTGGGATTTGGTATACACTGGAACAGATTCCTTCTGCAAGGTAAAAGTATGTGTGCTTTTGATTCCCCTCTCTCTCCCCTTCATCTAAAAAAAAGAAGTCGAACAGGATTTGGTCGCTACAAACATTAAAGCTTGATTCATATGATCCTAGAAAGAGATAAAGGTCAAAAAGAAGTGAACATGATATTATGGCAAACCCATTAGGGCTTGATTCATGGAAGCATGTCCAAATATCTGAGCCAATTATAAAAAATAAAATGATACCCTCAAAAGAAAGGTGACACTGACTGAGAAAAAGTGACAAGAGAGAGAGAGACAGAGAGGAAAGGAACCAGTGAAGACTACCTGTGTGTTAAGATACCTGCAGAGGTAAGAGTCCATATATCCTTTGATAGATATTTCTAAGGTAAAGACTACACTTTTATTTTATGCAAAGAAATGAAATCAATAGAGGGGATAGTCAGACTAGTATTCACTAAGTTGTTGGTAGAATGGATTTGGTTGCTATACTAGGATAAGGTATATAAAGTTTCTCTGTGATTGATTTGATAGGATGTGGCTGCAATAAAGTAAGGTGACAGTTATACTTAGACATTATGTGAGTCTCTGTTTTTCAAAACCTCTCACACAAGCTTTGTTTGCTTGAGGACAAGCAAAAGGTTAAGTATGGGAGAGTTGATATACCATGGATTTTACCTATTTTACCTATGATATATAGAGTCTATTTAGAGTCTTTTATATCCATTTGGTATTATTTTAGAGTATTTACAGGTCTAGGTACTTATTGGAACCAATTGGAACTTTTGGACTATTTTGGAGCATTTAGGATTGCTCAGCAGAAACTCAGAATCGGATCCAAATTTATGAATGGACCATCGATCGATGTCACACACTGTGCGTCGATCGATGGTCAAGTCAACATCAATATTGGTGAAGGCTTGAGAAATTACAAGTTTTACCCAAAAATTTCATTAATTGCAAGACAAGTCCCTGGCTAAAATTTAGACTATTTATTAGGGTTTTCTATCTTTGTTTTAAAGGAGAGCCTAGAAGACCTAAGAGAGTTATCTTCTAAGTTACACAAGATTTCTAGAGTTAAGAGTTGGAACACATTGCTACATCTATTGGAGAGAAAGATCTTATCATCATTACAGAGAAGATCTTCAACTCCTTATCTTTTTACTCAGTTTATTCTATGAATTTATTCATGTTCTTTATTGTTATGTCTGAGTAGTTATCTATTAGATTTAGGGTTATTCAATGGTATTAATGTATTGTTGATTTTATAAAATTGTTAGCTTAACCTTCTTGATTCTTTGTTTAAGTTGCTCTTAATGCTAAGTTGAACTTGATCACCTCAATCTTAGAAATTAGGGTTCTATAGCGTAAGCGAGAGCCTGGTTATAACTTGGAATCTATCTTAAATAATCTAAATAACTAGTAACAAGCGAGAGATGAATTAGAAGTTTAGAGAACCCATCAAACCACGAAACCAGTACTGTTTAGAATGAGCATCGATCGATGCCATCTTATTGTCATCGATCGACGCTCAGTCGTGATGCGCGAGAGTGATCTCCTAAACCCTAAGGTTTGAGTTCAGAACGATGCTTAATAAAACCCTAGCAATCTATTAGTCTGCATTATCTAATCCTACTTGAGAATTTCCCCTAAGTCTAATTTCTTAATTTAATCCTCATAAACCAAATCAGTCTTGAAATCGCTTTTATTGTTATTGTTATAATTCATCTAGATTTTATTCGAAAACAATAAGTCTATTGTGCAATCGTAGAGTCTATGTGGATTTGATCCCTAAGTACTACATTGAACCTCTTATTTGAGAGAGTAAAGTGAGAAATAGGGTTAATTTGAAAACGAAATAAAAATGAAACCACATCATTGACTGATGAATTATTTAGAATGCTTAGGGCTATATTAACACTGTTTTTACATATGAGATGTGTTTTATGGTAGATTAGATTTAGCTAATCTTAATCAGATCTACGGTGGTTTATGCCGAGAAGATGTTTGATGAAATGCTTGAATGAATCTCATGATGTGTTTTATTATCATAATCAATGGGAATCAATACTAGTGATGCATTATGACTTTATTTTATTGCATAGTTGAGTGTAATTAACCAATATAAATTAATGTTAAATATATGACTAGCTATGGATATTGTCATGGAAATAAATTAACTTATCTTTGTGATCCTAGGTTGAAAAGCATGTTAGTTGTTGGTGTTTTAGCTTCCTAAGTTAGAAATTTACCATTCTTAATCTGTTGCCTAATCTCTTGAGTCTAGCCTTTTAAATTTTGATTTTTTTAGCAGAAAACCTTGATTAAAAACTTGTTCTTTTCTTATTTCTTGTTAGGATATCAAAATTACTGCTTTATTAGTTTACTATCACCTGCTTATTCATTAGTTCCTTTAAAACCTACTTGATTTTCTTAGATTTGACCACATGCAGTCTCCCTGTTTCGATTAACCCAGACTCGATTGACATCTAAAGTACTAAGCGATACTTTTATTGATGATACTTTTATGGATGGAGTGTTCTAACCAATTGTAGTTGAAATATTCATCAGTGGGCTCCTATGAGAAACATAATTTCCTTCTTTATTTTTGTATGGTCTTCTCCCTGATGTAGTTATATAACAACATTAATTAAAAAATCTAAAACGATGGTAAAGTAATATGTTACATTTTGTAAGAGGTGGCGAATTGTTGTTTTGCTTGCTCTACTGGTTTTGTTCATTTGTCCAACAACATTTGAACATAGTTGACTCTGTAACTGAATATTAACTTAATCTATAAATCAAAAATTGAAAATGAATTCTGGAAATGTATAAATATCTAATTTTATTTTGATCTAAAAATTGCATCAAAATTTCTGATGTAAAGAAAAGAGTTCCTTCTAGCAACATTTGATCCACAATTTGTTTTGTCAAGAAAAAGGTTCATTGCAGCATAATAAACCATGAATTCATAATTATTATAATCAAAGAAAGTACGTTTATTAACCAATTGTACTCGGAAGGTCCATTAGCGAGATCGTAGGAGCAACATTAGCTCCTAAGATATTCTTATATGGTATTCCACCTTATGCAGTTATAAAACAGCATTATCACTAAAGGCAATTAAATCTTTTGTAAAGTCATATATTAAGTTTTCTAAGAGGGGGAGAAATGGTTGTTTGGGATTCTTGAGTGGTATTGTTCATTTGTCCATCAACATTTGAACATACTTGACTTGGTAATTTATTATTTCTTATGTCACGAAAAGGGTTCTTTCAAGCATCGTTTGATCCCAAATTATACGTCCGTATTCCACCTAAATATGAAATAGTACAATAAAAACGACAGTTTAATCAAAATGTATAAGTTAAATATAAGAAGTGAAATCAAGAAAAAATACTCTCTCAATCACTTTCTCACTTTCAAATTACGTTGCAAGACACTTTCCACTTGAGACATACATTATAATGTATTAAAGACATCAGTGCCCTCTAACTAAAAGAAAGCCAATTTCAGTTTCTTCTCACCTCTATCTTCTCACATTCTTAGTTGAATAACCAAAACAGCACGTGGTTCCTCTATTCTATATCTTCTTGGTTACCTATTCGAAAACCCAATTCCTCAAATTAAGTTCTCCCAGAAGCTATTTCTAAGGTGACGGAGAATACGCACCCTTCCCTCTTAGAAAGCCATCTCCTTTTTCGTTGCTTCCCGCCATATTTCTTGTTCCTACTAACATTTCTATAAACCTTCTCAAATCTCAAGTTCCTTAAAGCTATGCGGTCGTTTTCTCTCTAAAAGTCACCAACTTGAAGCGTTAAAGACATGCGAGGTAGGATTCTTTCTTAAGACATCCATGTAATTTTTACAGACAATAGACTCTTTATTGTCCTTCGAGACCAAACAATCTATCTGTAATATGTTAACGCTAAGTTTTGTGTATTTAAAAGAAGTTTATAGCTGTGTACATAAGACCATCCACGTCCACTTCTATCGATTTTCGTCCACTACAAATTTATTTACATCGTAAAAATTTACCAATCAAAGCCACACATCCGGTTGTCTTCACAAAGGCTAATTTTGTCAACAAAAAGCCTCGGTCTCTATGAAGTATGCCACAAGCGAAAAGTGACCTTGAATGCAAAGTAAACTCAAAAAGAGGCTCATTAGGTAAAGAACTCTGAAATCAAAGTCATATATTTATTAAGTGGTTGAGAATCATCCGTAACAACAAAAGGAGGTGAATTAAAAACTGTTTTCAAGGCAACAAATTTTCTGGAATAATTACAAAATTGGAGTTTGTTAACATATTATTACTGAACAGTTAGAATGAATTTTTATAACTCTACAGTGAGATTTATTTCTCCGATAATAAATATTATCATATACATCACCACTATTTACGGATGGTCTTTTTCCATAAACAAATATAATTCTGATAAAAATGTTAATGATGTCTACATTAGTTTCTTTATTTAGATAATTTTTTACATATATAAAAACTTATTTGGTAGATTTGGAGGTGAATTCAATTGAATAGAACTTTCAATTGTTTAACGATCCACTACATAAGAGTACAATTAACATCGTTTTATCTAATTAAAAGATAATGGCCTCTCCAATGATTACCCTCTCAATAGCATAAACATCATTTTCTTTATTCTATATTACGTGTTTTGGTAAATAGAGATACAAATCTTACCTTTGAACTTTGGTAAAATAGTTGGAGCATTTTACCACCGTCCATGTTCGGAGGAGAAATTCTCTGAAAATCATAAAACAAAATAGTGAATAAAAAAGTTCTGATTATCATAGAAGTATATGTCTTTGGGGTACTGGTAAGATTTTCTTTAGGTTTTATGCTAAAATTTAATACTTTATAATTGTAAAACTTATATTATTAGGTATGATAAATGATGTTTTAAAAATTATTATATCTTGAATAGATTGTTTGCTATGTATCATACTATCCTTTGGGGTCAATTGGGTTGAATAGTTGAATGTCATATAAAATTTGGTATTATTGTTTTAATTGATTTAGTCCTATTATTTGTTTTAATTACCATTGATTACAAAGAAAAAAACTTCAAACAATATAAGATATGAAGGTAGCAAAAATAATTATTATTCAATATTAAAAGTAAAAGACACCAAATGTTGAAACAAAGAAAGCCCAAATAAAAGTAGCAAAAAAAAAATTTGACAAAAAAGGAAATAATCATTTATTTCTCTTCATTTTAATCTGTTTTGTAACTGATTGTTGATCTTCAACATAATTTTATGGCTGATTTCTTTGACGTCGGGGTCTGTGTGTCCACGAAGATGATTTAGAAAAATCTTCAACACTTTTAAGCATCAAAGAGTGCATAAGAAATGTAACTAAGTCAGAAATAATCATATTATAATATGAATAATTATATGCAAACATATTATATTACGTGTGAAAAATAATTTATAGGGTAAAATACCTTAGAGGAATTTTCAAACCACTCATCAATAATGTCTTAATCATCCAAATAACAGTCCACAACATAAGGAGAGTTTCCAAACTTATTATTGTACCCTTTGAGTGAGACCTTAAAAAGAACTATCTTCTGAGCAATGGAATTAAGCATCTCAGGATAAGATGGTATGTGATCAAGCTGAAATGGATAGAAAGATTAAAAAATATATTAGAACCACAATGAAATAAAAATATATAATATATAAACTTACTTTTTATTTATTCTCGCATCAAATTATCGGCAAATCTTCCGAGGAAATTTTCAGTAATTTGATCGAATATCAAAATTCTCGCCTCATCATAATCATCATGTGCACGCACAACCAAATAATATCTAAATACATAAAATATATTAGTTTGCAATGTAATCTTTTAAATTTATAATATTACAAAATTACACAAACATATTTGATGGAATATACCTTTGGTAGACCAGATTAACATCATTACAGGTGTTACAATGGTACTTAGGCTGAATTCCATCATCGTCAGAAAAATCACCATATTCCTGAAATTTAAGGTTACATGTTTTGCTCCCAGTAATACCAACTTTTTGAAGTATCAATACCTTTAATGGTAACACAACAAACCTCTTTTTCAAACTACATATAATATAACAATTGTTGATATGTTCCTTTTTCAACTATGGATTATATGGTATAGTCGAAAACTGGAATTGCACATAACCACATTCAATTAATAATTACTGATGTTGACTCTAAAATACCGGATAAATTCTTCCGAGGATTTCTTGAAAAAAACTCACTGCGGATATCTAAAGAACTACCATATGATGTCTGACCGAAAGAACCTTGTGTAACCATTTGATGATTACCGAGCAACCTATTGTGAACAAATAACAAATCAAAAGCAATTATTAATGCATAATATGATATTATTATGGAAAGATAATCATATGTTGAATATATACCTATTTCTGAAATTATCAACATGATTAGTAGCAGGATCAAATAATATATGTGTGGCACTAAAAACATTAGATATGCTTATTTCACCTATAAAAAAATCCACAAGACAATAGACATCTGAGTAGTGTATTTAGAAACTGTATAAAAGAGTAAAAAAATTAAAATAATATACCTTTGTAGGATTTTACTAACATAAAATGCATGACATATACCACAACCGCATCCATCTTCTTGGCGGTATAAGATAATGTTTGTTTTCCAGATCTCCCCACAAGGTAGACTTAAGTGTAACCTCACTGATATATATTTTCTATAAGATACTATATTGCTGATTATTTTTTATAAATATGAACAACTCTTACCTTGTATCGCGCAAAATCAATTGAAGTTTGGAAGAATTGTTCAACTTTCCATTTGTCTTCACATCTTCAACGTTACCAAGTTAAATGATTTGTCGGTGACATCTATTAAATAAAATGAATAGAATACGGAAAACATGAATGATTAGACAACTGTAAATAATTAAAAATGCATGATTATTTTGATCCACCAAATATAAGATTATAAGAACATTGTTACTTATCAATACATTTCTTTTGTATTTTTCGTCTAATACTTCACCAAAGTCAATGAATACTTTTCAAGTACATCATGAGGAAAAACTGTCAATGCTTTGGTCCTAGTTTTCCATAGGATAGATAATGTAAGGAATTGAACTGGTTTTGATCTCACCACCGTATCCTTTCATACTGAATGCGTTGATTGATAAAGCTTGACCTACGTTTACAAGATGTCTATGTTTAGGTACAAGTTCATTCTCAATAGATGTGTTCAATCTGGTATCCTTTAAAATTTTAAAAGATCAATTTGTAGTTTGCTTAGTCAGGATTAAAAGAATATTTGTATTATGAATGTAATGGTAAATGGAGTTATAAACTTACAAATACATCCACAAGGACTAACTCAATAGAGTTTCCAGATCTAGCGTTGTACAAAGTCCATTTGTTGATAATCTTCACACTAACTTTATGAGTTTCACTAGATTATTCTAATAGATTGATCGAATCACAATGTTTTGAATTTCGTGCGAAAATCGACATTCTATTTGGAGATGAGAGACTCCTTCGATTAAGTTGTAAATAAAAGAAAATATATATAAGTATTTGAATTCTTAACCTAGGAGATGGAAGAATATACCCAACTAATAATAAATATCATTTCTTAACTACCATAATAAGTGGTATTTATAATTATTGTCTAAATGATTTATAGTATATACCTTGGGATATTGTCTCTTACGAAGCCAAACTTAAAGTTTGAATATATTGAAAATGTGGTTTTAAAAACAATATCAAAAGACAATATATAAATGCGTACTACATGGTGTTTCATACGTTTAACAAGAAAGATAAACCATATCATACCTAAAAACTGCATCCTAACTATATGGAATACGAACACCTAAACTCTAAACCCTAAACATCAAAAATTTATAATGATGTATGTATATAATCCGAAACATAAACACTAATCCATAAATCATAGAACATGTAATCTTGAAATTGGAATCACATATTATGTAATTTTGTGTAACATATATGTGCTTAAACCAAATAACATGTAGCATTTGTATATACAATAAGGCTTAACATAATATGATTCGCAACTAAACAACATATATTTGAAAAAAAAGTTAAAACCAAAACCGAAATCAGAGGATAGGAAACCAGTGAGTTTTAATTAGGGTAACCAGCAAATATATTAAGAGAAACCAAGATTGAGAAAGCAGTAATTAAAAATAGTTTAGTGAAGTTAATCACTCAATTGCCATGTCAGCAAGTTTAGAAAGGGTTAATGATGAGTCACAATTTAGATTAGCTAAGTCACAATAGTGAATTAATCAGTCAATCAAACTATAACGTATTCACTTAAGTGTTTTCTCAAATAGTATGATGTTGGACAAATGAGTAGAAAGGCTTACAAAACTTTTTCTCTACATTCTATAAAAAATAAATTCTTTCTCAACACATCATAAATAAATTGAGATATTTTTTAATAAAAAAATTCCACTAAATATAATTATGCTCTATAATTTATTTTTCAAATGGGATTTCAACTTAAAATTAACATGACTAAAAGAGTCGTGGCTCACAACCAAAATTCAATGAATACATGACTACATATAATGTTCTATAAAATCAAATAAGTATACGATTTGAAAAGGATAGATATAAACACACAATTAAAATTTTCAAACATGAAACATTTGTTAAACGTGAATTACTCAATCTTAACGTCAATTATACCCAAACCACGAGTACATTAAAGACCAAAACTATCCAGAAACATCCAGTATTAAAAAGATTTACCCATACCATTTAGTTAAACTGTAGAAGTCATCCCATACATAAGATGAAGATAATATTCATGAGCAAAACGCATACCGACCACTAGTGTTAGCTCTTTAGTTTAACCAAATGGTATGCAGGAAGCAAAAAATAAATAAGGAAATTATATGAAAAAATCTCAAGAAAATTATAATGAAGAAAATTAAAATATTATTTATAATTTTAAATGTAGTGAAATTTTACATAATTTTAAAATTTTATTATATTTATTAAAATGATAATATTTATTGTTATTTTGTCAATTTAATATTAGTTACTTATTTACAATAACTTATGTTTTATTTTAAATATTTTATTTTATTACTTTTTACATCTTCAACATTTAATAAAATACGACGATTTTTCGGAGATATGCATTTGTTATACATAATCTACTTGATCTAAAAAAATGTTTTTGGTGAAACCTTGGAACACCCATCACTAAAACAGATAATTTCAAATGATCATAAAATATATTTGAAGTATGGAATGTTTTAGCTCGTTGTCAAAACAGAGGCACATAATTCCACACTTGCCAATAGTTTTGGCACGAAGATGCCATTTGCCAAAAGCGCATGTAAAATTTTTTTAAGCAGTTTTAATTATTTGTGAATTGGAAATGTTTAAATGATATTGTATAATTTATTATGTTCCCACCAATGATTCTAAAATATAAACTCTTTATGATTTTGTAGATGGACAAAAAAAAAAGAAAATCTTTGAAGAAAAAAAGCTACAAAGAAGCCCATTTTTTGTTAACTAAGTATTGTATTTTGTTATGGAAAATTCTTCTACGTCCAAGGGGAATTGTGAAGAGCCATAGTAATATATTTGAATTGTAGATAGCTATCGAGAGTGTACATTCCGCTCTCGCGAAAATTACCTCACCATCTTTTAGCCACCATAAGGAGAGTCCAGGTCAAATGCAAAATAGCAGTTAAGCCAAATGACTCCTGATTTGATTGATCTGGATACCGTGTTGATCACGTTTACGTTTTGGCTAACTATTCCAGCCGCTAAACAATATTTAGTGTTGTTTGCGCATTTGATTCCATCCTCTAACGTCCTGTAAAGAAAATTTTCAGAGACTTTTAGTGTGGTGAATTATGACAAAGACTTACAAGAGAAAATTCGTTCTTATGTTTGCTTTACTTGAATTTCATCAAAGGCATGACTGGTCCAAAGATTTCATCTATGTATATCTTTGTATCTTCTTGTAAGCAACAATATTAATACCCAGTATTCAAAACCAAGTGTAAGTAGCTTCACTTCCTAGGCAACATTTCTGATTCTAGCCTTTATACGAGAAAATAAATCAAGAAATGTGTGATTTATAGTGACATCTCCAATGGAGTTCCCTCCGGTTAATAAGGTAGCTCCTTTGTTTTTGCCATGCTCAATGTAAGAGAGAATCTTCTCAGATTGTTTTTTATCCACCTGAAGACACCCAAACAATTCAGTACAAGAAAACAATTTATTAACTACGAAATTTAACGAGGAAAAATGGACCTCGTAAACTTACGTGTCCTTTAGGAGGAAATTACGAGGAAAGTCCCGAAACTTGTAGAATCCTCGTGAATAAACGAGAAACATGTTTCCTCGTAAAATCGATGTTACGTAGCGAGAATATTGCGTGGCATAGTGAATTTCCTCGTAAACTTCTCGCTAACTTTACGTTACTTTACAAGGAAACCATCTACTGAGGAAACAACGAGGCCTACGGCCTTTTAGTTGTAAACGAATTACATATAAAAAGCAATGAAAAAGTTCCAGTTCCGATATTCAGATTGTCATCAGAACAAAAGTCAGTGTTGTTCAACTAGGTTGCATCAGAACACGAGGCTATACTTTTCGTACATATGAGTATGGTAGACACCGGGCGACAAGTAATTATGGAATATGTGTGAAAGAGGAAACAAATTTCTATGGGATCTTGCAGAAGATTATTAAAGTTGAATTCCCAAGGTTATTGAAGCTGAAATGCGTCTTCTTCAAGTGTGACTGGTTTGACCCTGTCGTCAACAGAGGTGTTCGGGTTAACAAATTCGGTGTAGTTGATGTCAACGGTGGACGAAGATACAACAAATTCGAGTCTTACATATTAGCTTCCCAAGAAGACCAAGTTTGATGTGTGCCATATCCTCGGATGACAACTTCGGGGATAACTTGGTTATCTGTTATCAAAGTTACACCATGTGACGCATAATCACTGGAGAAGAACCACCTTTACAAGAAGAACACACCAATGGAGTCGAGGAACCTGATCAACAAATTGATGACATCCTTCTCATCGATCCGCATAATCCTGAATACGAAGATTTTCTAGACAATAACACAGACGAAGCTGTTGAATACGAGTTTAATGAAGATGATGATGTTTCTAGTGATGACGAAAAAGATAATAATGTATCCGAATGATGTTTATTTTGTTTGATTAATGAATGTGTTTACTTTGTTTGATAATGAAAATGATGTTGGGGTTTGGGTTTCCGGTTTGAGGTTTAGGAAGAAGTAGAGATTGATGTTATAATAATGAAGTTGGGGTTTGGGGTTTCGGTTTTTAAGGTTTTATGAACATTTCCTCGTAAATTCCTAGTAAAAATAAAAAAACGGACCTGGTTAATTCCACGTAAGACAATTTCCTCGGAAAGACCAAGTAAAGAAAAAACGCGGGACTGTTTAATTCCTCGTAAAATTTCCTCGTAAAATCCTCGTGGGTCCAAAAGAGGGACTGGTTAATTCCTCGTTAAATAAAACACGGGCCTGGTTATTTCCTCGTAAATTAACCTGGTTTTTACGAGGACATAAACACGGGCCTGTTTATTTCCTCGTAAATTTACGTGGGCTTTAAGAGGAAATGAACACGGTCCTGGTTATTTCCTCGTAAAGTTTACGTGGTTTTTATGAGGAAATGTAATTGCCTATATAAACTCGAGCCACCACATTTCTCTCATTCGTAGCAAGTTCCTCTCATTCCCCTCTTAAGGTATTCCTCTCTACTTCCTCTCTAGATAGTTTAGGTAATTAGTTTAGGATTAGTTTAGGTGGTTAGTTTAGGGAATTTAGCTTATTAGGTCGTAAGTTTGCATTTTATATTTGGTTAGTAATATATTTATGTTTTTAGGTGGTTAGTAATATATTTATGTTTTTTTTATTAATATGTTGAATTAATTTTTCTTTTTGTAGATGGTTAGAGCTAATAAGCTTAAGAAAGCGATGACTCATTACAGAGACATGTTTACCGTGCCTAGTACTCATATAGGCGCATCATCTTCAGCTCCCGATTCGGTTCTGGATATTGTCCCCAAGATTCAGTCTTCTCAGAGAGTCTCACAGTCACCTCCTTCTCCTCCTCCTCCTCCTCCTCCTCCTCCTGCTGCTGCAGCCGAAGTTCATCCCGACTTGCTCGTGCCGCCGACGGCTCCTTATGCTACGTACACCGTCGAGGAACTTCTCGCTCAGCCAGGCAAGGAAGGTTTACCACTCCTAGGCCCCGACTGACCGGAAGGCGCTTACTGGAACGTTTCATGTTTACATATATTTTTTATTTATAACAACATTCAAATATTTAATAATTTTAATTTGTTTTTGTTCAATTCAGGTTTGG
>CAJHQQ010005150.1:0-19937 GCA_905132885.1 Moricandia moricandioides | reverse complement strand
CTGAAGGTTGATAAGTCGGTTGCTTGGCTGCTGCTTCTCACACACAATCAAGACTTGATAAGGGTTTCTTTGCAAAAGCAAAAGAAAACAAATACTTTTCTTATTAATTCATGGGTATCTACAATGTATGACTAGAAAGAGCTTATATAATGCTCAGTACACGTTTCTAAGAAAGTAAGAGCATGAAAGAAGCAATCAAATAAGGAAAACCGATAAAACTAGCTGTTAGAGAATATCTTGGATCCAATGGCTTTCTTCAAGGGATTTGATTCTGATTTTGTATCTGGACGGTTTGAGGGTGTAGGTAAGCTTCTTGGGAACATCTTTAATGTTGAATACTTGGTCAAAATCTCTGTAGTCTTGGCTTGAAATGAGCTGTTGGGTATTGATGGCAAATGATTCCAAAAAATAGCTCCAAAGATGGCAAGTCTAGTCTTGGTTGAATCCGTGTGTTCTGGTGAGTTCTGGTGCATCTTTGGACTCTTAGGCAAGCAAGGAATGACTCCAAAACGCTGCAGCTTTGATGGCATGGTCGTTGGTTACTTATTCTCCAAGGTGGGAATGCATCCAGTTTTGGAAAGTTCCCAAACAATGAGATTCTCCTGATCATGTGGGCTTTGGTGCATGGTAAGAACTCTTTTACTCCTCCTGGATCGTTGGATATGCTCAATAGATGCATAGAAACCTCTCCTGGACGCCAATAATAAGTTTGACATACTATATGCTTCTGATCTTCCAAATAAGGCAAGTCGGGCCACCTTTGTCTTGAAAATGGCATATCTTCTAAACCGTTAATCCTTTTGATATGAAACAAATTCGCCGCGTGCTCTTGTTGAGTATAGAATCTATGAAAACCGGTTTCATGGATAAATTCCTCCTGGATTGCAAGATATGGCGTTTTGACTGCACCTATGTCATGGTTGGCTTCTTTAGATTGCTTCAGCTTCATGTTCTCTACTGACTTTCTCTTGATTTCTTCCTCCAGGGTTGATACTGATTTGATGTCCTCATCAACTAAGGTTTTGGGGAGATGCAGTCATGACAGCATTCTACTTGATCAACCGGATTCCAACCAGAATTCTTCAAGACCAATCTCCATTTGAGGTATTGAACAAAACTAGACCATCTATTGATCATATGCGTGTGTTTGGGTGTCCTTGCTTTGTCTTGATACCAGGAGAGCAAAGAAATAAACTAGAGGCCAAGAGTACAAGAGCTATGTTCATTGGCTACTCTCCAAACCAAAAGGGTTATAAGTGTTATGAACCAGAGACTAGGAGAGTCCTGGTATCTCGAGATGTGAAGTTTGTGGAATCTAGAGGATACTACAACAACAAAGATTGGAGTGAACATGAGAATCTATCCCAATCAACCTCGGATAGAGCAAACAATCTTCGACGGGTAATGGAGAGTATTGGGATCAGTATACCTATGGATAAGAGAGGTACTGAACCAGATGAGGCTAGACAAGCTCCCACTCAGTCTAGTGAAGCTGAGACCACCACTGATGAGTTTGAGGGTCAGGAGATTCCCCACCTTGACCATGAGGGGGGGCAACAATGCTGAGCCACAATCCGAAAACTCAGCACCAATTCATGGTCAAGATGAGCAACAAGATCAAGAAGCACCAGTGGTAAATGACAACCAACCCTCAGCCAATGAAGAAGAGGTTCAAAATGAAGAATCACAACCAGTACTAAGGAGGAGTACTAGAATCAAACAGCCGGCCTCTAATTGGATCAACACAAGGGTCTACTTTAACTCACAAGCTGTAGCTCATCCTATACAAGCAACATGCTCCCTAGCTCAATATCCTATGGATCATCAAGCTTTCATCACTAACCTTGATGAGGCTTACATACCAAGGTCATATGAAGAGGCTATGGCAATTAAGGAATGGAGAGATTCAGTAAGAGATGAGATGGGTGCTATGGAGAAAAATGGAACCTGGTTTGAAACTGAACTTCCCAAAAGCAAGAAGGCAGTAACAAGCATGCTGTTGTTCACAATTAAGTACTTAGCCAATGGGAAACCTGAGAGGAAGAAGACCAGGCTGGTAGCAAGAGGCTACACTCAAGTATATGGTGAGGACTATCTTGAAACCTTTGCACCAGTGGCAAAGCTTCACACCATAAGGATTTTGCTTTCTCTTGCTGTGAATTTGGAATGGGATCTTTGGCAAATGGATGTCAAGAATGCATTCTTACAAGGAGAGCTAGAAGATGAAGTATACATGCGGCCTCCACCAGGGATGGAAAACATGGTCAAACATGGTAATGTATTGAGGCTGAGGAAGGCAATCTATGGTCTGAAGCAATCTCCAAGAGCCTGGTATCACAAACTGAGCACAACCCTTAATGGAAGAGGGTTTGTGAAATCTGAAGCTGATCACACTTTGTTTACTCTCACCAGCCAGCAAGGGATCATTGTGATTCTCATCTATGTGGATGATATCATCATCACAGGCAGTGATAAAGAGGGGATCAGCTCCACCAAAGCATTCCTCAAGGCAACATTTGATATCAAGGATTTGGGAGAGCTCAAATATTTTCTTGGGATTGAGATGTGTAGATCCAAGGAGGGACTGTTTCTGTTCCAAAGGAAATACACCCTTGATGTATTAAAGGAAGCTGGAGACCTTGGTGGTAGAGCTGCTAAAACACCTCTAGAGGAGGGATACAAAGTAATGCGTGAGGGGGAGTATGAAGACAAGGCTTATGAAGATGTGAAGCACTATAGGAGAATGGTGGGAAAACTCATATATTTCACTATCACAAGACCAGATGTGTGCTTCGCAGTCAACCAAGTAAGCCAACATATGCAAGTCCCCAAGATACATCATTGGAACATGGTTGAAAGAATTCTGAGGTACTTAAGAGAAGCACCAGGACAAGGAGTTTGGATGGGTTGCAACAAGAGTACTGAGATAGTTGGTTATTGTGATGCTGATTGGGCTGGAGATAGGATAGATAGGAGGTCTACAACCGGCTATTGTACTTTCATTGGAGGTAATTTAGTAACATGGAAGAGCAAGAAGCAGAAGGTGGTCTCATGTTCAAGTGCTGAGGCAGAGTATAGAGCCATGAGAAAGCTCACAAGTGAACTGATTTGGATTAAAGGGTTGCTTAAGGACTTGGGAATTGAGACTACCACACCCATCACCATGCACTGTGATAACCAGGCTGCAATACACATAGCTTCCAACAATGTGTTCCATTAGAGAACTAAACACATTGAGGTGGATTGTCATAAGGTGAGGCAAGCCGTGGAGCAGAAAGTCATCTTGCCTTGCTATACCAGAAGTGAAGACCAGCTAGCTGACATCTTTACCAAGGCTGCTAGCACCAAAGTCTGTGAGTTCATTCATCCAAAGCCTGGACTCATAGATCTCACATGTCACTGATCCTCTTGCCATGAAGTGTTCTACTCTTTTTCCTTGGTGTGGTTTTTGTCCCATGCGGTTTTTACTAGCTGAGGTTTTAATGAGGGAATGCTTCATGGCTTCCAAGCTTGACTTGTTCCACATGGTCAAGCTTGAGGGGGAGTGTTGACATGAAGACATGAATGATAGAGAAGAATAAATCAAGGCTTGAGGAACCAAAGAGGATGTTGACTAGAGGCAGAGAATCTTTAGGGAGAGAAGTCACATGTTGTGTTAAGGAGAGTGGACCACATAGCTCATGTCCCTTTCCTACATTGCTGGACGTGCCTCTGCTCCTCCTCAGACTGTCCCTGCCATTCCTCAGTCCCTGGCATCCCTCAGACTGTCCCTGGCATCCCTCAGTCCCTGCCATTGCTCAGTCCCATTAATTTATTCTTTTCTTTATTCAAACTTGTCTGATTATTTTATGTATTGTCTGGTCTATATAAAGACATGTATCCAGAACTAAGAAAGGCAAGGAAATCATATTCTCTGCTTCTCTCTCTCTCACTCACGAAATCCCTCACTCTCTCTCCTGTTCTTACTATTCTTCACATTTCCAGCAACAAACTCTTTCTTAATCTCATTTAAACACTCACTAAATTACTAAAACACACAGAATCAATATCATAGGAGTTATGATATAGGCACCAAATAGCACCTAACTCAACCTGGACTAAAGGATAGATGGACCAGGAAACCGGTATAGGAGTGACTTGAAATGGATGGGGAATGAAAGGATGTGTAGATGGAATGGATTCCGGATGCTTGATGATTGTATAGAACCAATGGAGGATGGAAAACAACAAATGGTCGTATAACCAACTTGTTATCTCACTGGATGGATGATGGAGTGTAGATGGAGTGTGGATCCAAGCTGCTTGTTCGTATAAACAACTCAACAAGGACTAGGAGAGGAAAATGGAAAGAATAGATTGTTCTTCACAATCTGATGGATCGAAAGTCGCCACAAACTCTATGGAATGAGCTTGATAAGAAAAGATGCTCTCAATGCTGCTTCTCACACACACGGAAAGACTTAGGGTTTTTAGTTGCTAAAGGCAAACTGACTCATATATTTCATAAAGGTTGAAAATACAAGGCTGCTTATAGGGGCTTATATACTCGCCGATGCAGCTATGCCCTTCTAGGGGTCTTTGAAGCAAATTTATTACATGACTCAATCTTAGGACCTAAATAAAGCAATAGGCTAAAGAATGCCTGGTTTTATTCAAATTGAAATAAAGAAAAGACTCAAAACCTGCAAGTAAATCGAATATTGAAATGAGCTTACCTTACTTACCTCTTTTGATGGATTTGAAGTTGAATAAGGTAACCGTTGGGGCTGGGAGACGAGCATAGGAGTGAAGTGATGTCGTTTGAAGGCTTGTCTCTTCCCCTTGATACTCACCGTTTCACTTAAGTGGGGAGATGGTGAATAAGGAAACCATCTCCTTGTTTGGAATGATAGACCATAGGTTAGTATCATTTCTTGGACCGTCTTGTATAACATAAGATGTGTCTTGTGTAGCTTCTGATACTGAAATGGAGAGCTTGTCTAGACGGTTAGTGATGTCTTCTAAGTTGGGGTTGGTGATGGCCTTGGCAAACAACCCTTCAATGGCTTCACAGAAACTTGCAATCACCCCCTTGGTTCCTGATCTTGTTCTTGGTGCTTGTCTAAGAGTAGGGATGTTGATATCTGGTTCTATGTCCTCATCAAGTTATGATGAAGAAATTATCCCACTTTTAACCGAAGTGATTCCAGTTTACCCTTTTTGGAGATTTGGCAATTTCTTCTTGATACTTATAAAACCAGAATGAATCACGATGTAAGAAGCTTGATTTGGACTCATAAATCAGTGGATAATCACCCTGAAGTTGAATCAATATCATAGGAGTTATGATGAAGAAGTTATCCCACTTTTAACCGAAGTGATTCCAGTTTACCCTGTTTGGAGATTTGGCAATTTCTTCATGATAATGATAAAACCAGAATGAATCACGATGTAAGAAGCTTGATTTGGACTCATAAATCAGTGGATAATCACCCTGAAGTTGAATCAATATCATAGGAGTTATGATGAAGAAGTTATCCCACTTTTAACCGAAGTGATTCCAGTTTACCCTGTTTGGAGATTTGGCAATTTCTTCTTGATACTAATAAAACCAGAATGAATCACGATGTAAGAATCTTGATTTGGACTCATAAATCAGTGGATAATCACCCTGAAGTTGAATCAATATCATAGGAGTTATGATGAAGAAGTTATCCCACTTTTAACTGAAGTGATTCCAGTTTACCCTGTTTGGAGATTTGGGAATTTCTTCTTGATACTAATAAAACCAGAATGAATCACGATGTAAGAAGCTTGATTTGGACTCATAAATCAGTGGAGAATCACCCTGAAGTTGAATCAATATCATAGGAGTTATGATGAAGAAGTTACCCCACTTTTAACCGAAGTGATTTCAGTTTACCCTGTTTGGAGATTTGGCAATTTCTTCTTGATACTAATAAAACCATAATGAATCACGATGTAAGAAGCTTGATTTGGACTCATAAATCAGTGTAGAATCACCCTAAAGTTGAATCAAGATCATAGGAGTTATGATAAAGAAGTTATCCCACTTTTAACCGAACTGATTCCAGTTTACCCTGTTTGGAGATTTGGCAATTTCTTCTTGATACTAATAAAATCTGAATGAATCACGATGTAAGAAGCTTGATTTGGACTCATTAATCAGTGTAGAATCACCCTGAAGTTGAATCAAGATTGTAGGAGTTATGATGAAGAAGTTATCCCACTTTTAACCGAAGTGATTCCAGTTTACCCTGTTTGGAGATTTGGCAATTTCTTCTTGATACTAATAAAACCATAATGAATCACGATGTAAGAAGCTTGATTTGGACTCATAAATCAGTGTAGAATCACCCTAAAGTTGAATCAAGATCATAGGAGTTATGATGAAGAAGTTATCCCAGTTTTAACCGAAGTGATTCCAATTTACCCTGCTTGGATATTTGACAATTTCTTCTTGATACTAATAAAACCATAATGAATCACGATGTAAGAAGCTTGATTTGGACTCATAAATCAGTGTAGAATCACCCTAAAGTTGAATCAAGATCATAGGAGTTATGATGAAGAAGTTATCCCACTTTTAACCGAAGTGATTCCAGTTTACCCTGTTTGGAGATTTGGCAATTTCTTCTTGATACTAATAAAACCGGAATGAATCACGATGTAAGAAGCTTGATTTGGACTCATTAAATAGTGTAGAATCACCCTGAAGTTGAATCAAGATCATAGGAGTTACGATGAAGAAGTTATCCCACTTTTAACCGAAGTGATTCCAGTTTACCCTGTTTGGAGATTTGGCAATTTCTTCTTGATACTAATAAAACCAGAATGAATCACGATGTAAGAAGCTTTATTTGGACTCATTAATCAGTGTAGAATCACCCTGAAGTTGAATCAAGATCATAGGAGTTATGATGAAGAAGTTATCCCACTTTTAACCGAAGTGATTCCAGTTTACCCTTTTTGTAGATTTCGCAATTTATTCTTGATTCTAATCAAACCAGAATGAATAACGATGTAAGAATCTTGATGTGGACTCATAAATCAGTGGATCATCACCACGAAGTTGAATCAATATCATAGGAGTTATGATGAAGAAGTTATCCCACTTTTAACTGAAGTGATTCCAGTTTAACCTGTTTGGAGATTTTGCAATTTCTTCTTGATTCTAATCAAACCAGAATGAATCAAGATGTAAGAAGCTTGATTTGGACTCATAAATCAGTGCAGAGTCATCCTGAAGTAGAATCAAGATCATAGGAGTTATGATGAAGAAATTATCCCACTTTTAACCGAAGTGATTCCAGTTTTCCTTTTTTGGAGATTTGGCAATTTCTTCTTGATACTAATAAAACCAGAATGAATCACGATGTAAGAAGCTTGATTTGGAATCATAAATCAGTGGATAATCACCCTGAAGTTGAATCAATATCATAGGAGTTATAATGAAGAAGTTATCCCACTTTTAACCGAAGTGATTCCAGTTTACCCTTTTTGGAGATTTGGCAATTTCTTCTTGATTCTAATCAAACCAGAATGAATAAGGATGTAAGAATCTTGATGTGGACTCATAATTCAGTGGATCATCACCCCGAAGTTGAATCAATATCATAGGAGTTATGATGAAGAAGTTATCCCACTTTTAACCGAAGTGATTCTATTTTAACCTGTTTGGAGATTTGGAATTTTCTTCTTGATTCTAATCAAACCAGAATGAATCAAGATGTAAGAAGCTTGATTTGGACTCATAAATCGGTGCAGAGTCATCCTGAAGTAGAATCAAGATCATAGGAGTTATGATGAAGAAGTTATCCCACTTTTAACCGAAGTGATTCCAGTTTACCCTGTTTAGAGATTTGGCAATTTCTTCTTGATACTAATAAAACCAGAATGAATCACGATGTAAGAAGCTTGATTTGGACTCATAAATCAGTGGATCATCACCCTGAAGTTGAATCAATATCATAGGAGTTATGATGAAGAAGTTATCCCACTTTTAACCGAAGTGATTCCAGTTTACCCTTTTTGGGGATTTGGCAATTTCTTCTTGATACTAATAAAACCAGAATGAATCATGATGTAAGAAGATTGATTTGGACTCATAAATCAGTGGATAATTACCCTGAAGTTGAATCAATATCATAGGAGTTATGATGAAGAAGTTATCCCACTTTTAACCGAAGTGATTCCAGTTTACCATGTTTGGATATTTGGCGATTTCTTCTTGATACTAATAAAACCAGAATGAATCACGATGTAAGAAGCTTGATTTGGACTCATAAATCAGTGGATAATCACCCTGAAGTTGAATCAATATCATAGGAGTTATGATGAAGAAGTTATCCCACTTTTAACCGAAGTGATTCTAGTTTACCCTGTTTGGAGATTTGATAATTTCTTCTTGATACTAATAAAACCAGAATGAATCACGATGTAAAAAGCTTGATTTGGACTCATAAATCAGTGGATAATTACCTTGAAGTTGAATCAATATCATAGGAGTTATGATGAAGAAGTTATCCCACTTTTAACCGAAGTGATTCCAGTTTACCCTGTTTGGAGATTTGGCAATTTCTTCTTGATACTAATAAAACCAGAATGAATCACGATGTAAGAAGCTTGATTTGGACTCATAAATCAGTGGATAATCACCTTTTTAGTTGAATCAATATCATAGGAGTTATGATGAAGAAGTTATCCCACTTTTAACCGAAGTGATTCTAGTTTACCCTGTTTGGAGATTTGGCAATTTCTTCTTGATACTAATAAAACCACAATGAATCACGATGTAAGAAGCTTGATTTGGACTCATAAATCAGTGGATAATCACCTTGAATTTGAATCAATATCATAGGAGTTATGATGAAGAAGTTATCCCACTTTTAACCGAAGTGATTCCAGTTTACCCTGTTTGGAGATTTGGTAATTTCTTCTTGATACTAATAACACCAGAATGAATCAAGATGTAAGAATCTTGATTTGGGCTCATAAATCAGTGGATAATCACCCTGAAGTTGAATCAATATCATAGGAGTTATGATGAAGAAGTTATCTCACTTTTAACCGAAGTGATTCCAGTTTACCATGTTTGGAGATTTGACAATTTCTTCTTTATACTAATAAAACCATAATGAATCATGATGTAAGAAGCTTGATTTGGACTCATCAATCAGTGAAGAATCACCCTAAAGTTGAATCTAGATCATAGGAGTTATGATGAAGAAGTTATCCCAGTTTTAACCGATGTGATTCTAGTTTACCGTGTTTGGAGATTTGGCAATTTCTTCTTGATACTAATAAAACCAGAATGAATCACGATGTAAGAAGCTTGATTTGGAATCATTAATCAGTGTAGAATCACCCTGAAGTTGAATCAAGATCATAGGAGTTATGATGAAGAAGTTATCCCACTTTTAACCGAAGTGATTCCAGTTTACCTTGTTTGGAGATTTGGCAATTTCTTCTTGACACTAATAAAACCAGAATGAATCACGATGTAAGAAGCTTGATTTGGACTCATTAATCAGTGTATAATCACCCTGAAGTTGAATCAATATCATAGGAGTTATGATGAAGAAGTTATCCCACTTTTAACCGAAGTGATTCCAGTTTACCCTTTTTGGAGATTTGACAATTTCTTCTTGATACTAATAAAACAAGAATGAATCACGATGTAAGAAGCTTCATTTGGACTCATAAATCAGTTGATAATCACCCTGAAGTATAATCAATATCATAGGAGTTATGATGAAGAAGTTATCCCACTTTTAACCGAAGTGATTCCAGTTTACCCTTTTTGGAGATTTGGCAATTTCTTCTTGATACTAATAAAACCAGAATGAATCACGATGTAAGAAGCTTGATTTGGACTCATAAATCAGTGGATAATCACCCTGAAGTTGAATCAATATCATAGGAGTTATGATGAAGAAGTTATCCCACTTTTAACCGAAGTGATTCTAGTTTACCCTTTTGGAGATTTGGCAATTTCTTCTTGATACTAATAAAAACAGAATGAATCACGATGTAAGAAGCTTGATTTTGACTCATAAATCAGTGGATAATCACCCTGAAGTTGAATCAATATCATAGGAGTTATGATGAAGAAGTTATCCCACTTTTAACCGAAGTGATTCCAGTTTACCCTGTTTGGAGATTTGGCAATTTCTTCTTGATACTAATAAAACCAGAATGAATCACGATGTAAGAAGCTTGATTTGGACTCATAAATCAGTGGATAATCACCTTGAAGTTGAATCAATATCATAGGAGTTATGATGAAGAAGTTATCCCACTTTTAACCGAAGTGATTCTAGTTTACCCTGTTTGGAGATTTGGCAATTTCTTCTTGATACTAATAAAACCAGAATGAATCACGATGTAAGAAGCTTGATTTGGACTCATAAATCAGTGGATAATCACCTTGAATTTGAATCAATATCATAGGAGTTATGATGAAGTAGTTATCCCACTTTTAACCGAAGTGATTCCAATTTACCCTGTTTGGAGATTTGGTAATTTCTTCTTGATACTAATAAAACCAGAATGAATGAAGATGTAAGAAGCTTGATTTGGACTCATAAATCAGTGGATAATCACCCTGAAGTTGAATCAATATCATAGGAGTTATGATGAAGAAGTTATCTCACTTTTAACCGAAGTGATTCCAGTTTACCATGTTTGGAGATTTGACAATTTCTTCTTTATACTAATAAAACCATAATGAATCACGATGTAAGAAGCTTGATTTGGACTCATCAATCAGTGTAGAATCACCCTAAAGTTGAATCTAGATCATAGGAGTTATGATGAAGAAGTTATCCCAGTTTTAACCGATGTGATTCTAGTTTACCGTGTTTGGAGATTTGGCAATTTCTTCTTGATACTAATAAAACCAGAATGAATCACGATGTAAGAAGCTTGATTTGGAATCATTAATCAGTGTAGAATCACCCTGAAGTTGAATCAAGATCATAGGAGTTATGATGAAGAAGTTATCCCACTTTTAACCGAAGTGATTCCAGTTTACCCTGTTTGGAGATTTGGCAATTTCTTCTTGACATTAATAAAACCAGAATGAATCACGATGTAAGAAGCTTGATTTGGACTCATTAATCAGTGTATAATCACCCTGAAGTTGAATCAATATCATAGGAGTTATGATGAAGAAGTTATCCCACTTTTAACCGAAGTGATTCCAGTTTACCCTTTTTGGAGATTTGACAATTTCTTCTTGATACTAATAAAACAAGAATGAATCACGATGTAAGAAGCTTCATTTGGACTCATAAATCAGTTGATAATCACCCTGAAGTAGAATCAATATCATAGGAGTTATGATGAAGAAGTTATCCCACTTTTAACCGAAGTGATTCCAGTTTACCCTTTTTGGAGATTTGGCAATTTCTTCTTGATACTAATAAAACCAGAATGAATCACGATGTAAGAAGCTTGATTTGGACTCATAAATCAGTGGATAATCACCCTGAAGTTGAATCAATATCATAGGAGTTATGATGAAGAAGTTATCCCACTTTTAACCGAAGTGATTCCAGCTTACCCTTTTTGGAGATTTGGCAATTTCTTCTTGATACTAATAAAACAGAATGAATCACGATGTAAGAAGCTTGATTTGGACTCATAAATCAGTGGATAATCACCCTGAAGTTGAATCAATATCATAGGAGTTATGATGAAGAAGTGATCCCACTTTTAACCGAAGTGATTCCAGTTTACCCTGTTTAGAGATTTGGCAATTTCTTCTTGATAATGATAAAACCAGAATGAATCACGATGTAAGAAGCTTGATTTGGACTCATAAATCAGTGGATAATCACCCTGAAGTTGAATCAATATCATAGGAGTTATGATGAAGAAGTTATCCCACTTTTAACCGAAGTGATTCCAGTTTATCCTGTTTGGAGATTTGGCAATTTCTTCCTGATACTAATAAAACCAGAATGAATCACGATGTAAGAAGCTTGATTTGGACTCATAAATCCGTGGATAATCACCCTGAAGTTGAATCAATATCATAGGAGTTATGATGAAGAAGTTATCCCACTTTTAACTGAAGTGATTCCAGTTTATCCTGTTTGGAGATTTGGCAATTTCTTCTTGATACTAATAAAACCAGAATGAATCACGATGTAAGAATCTTGATGTGGACTCATAAATCAGTGGATAATCACCCTGAAGTTGAATCAATATCATAGGAGTTATGATGAAGAAGTTATCCCACTTTTAACCGAAGTGATTCCAGTTTACCCTGTTTGGAGATTTGGTAATTTCTTCTTGATACTAATAAAACCATAATGAATCACGATGTAAGAAGCTTGATTTGGACTCATAAATCAGTGTAGAATCACCCTAAAGTTGAATCAAGATCGTAGGAGTTATGATGAAGAAGTTATCCCACTTTTAACCGAAGTGATTCCAGTTTACCCTGTTTGGAGATTTGGCAATTTCTTCTTGACCCTAATAAAACCAGAATGAATCACGATGTAAGAAGCTTGATTTGGACTCATTAATCAGTGTAGAATCACCCTGAAGTTGAATCAAGATTGTAGGAGTTATGATGAAGAAGTTATCCCACTTTTAACCGAAGTGATTCCAGTTTACCCCAGTTGGTGATTTGGCAATTCTTCTTGATACTAATAAAACCAGAATGAATCAAGATGTAAGAAGCTTGATTTGGGCTCATAAATCAGTGGATAATCACCCTGAAGTTGAATCAATATCATAGGAGTTATGATGAAGAAGTTATCTCACTTTTAACCAAAGTGATTCCAGTTTACCATGTTTGGAGATTTGACAATTTCTTCTTTATACTAATAAAACCATAATGAATCACGATGTAAGAAGCTTGATTTGGACTCATCAATCAGTGAAGAATCACCCTAAAGTTGAATCTAGATCATAGGAGTTATGATGAAGAAGTTATCCCAGTTTTAACCGATGTGATTCTAGTTTACCGTGTTTGGAGATTTGGCAATTTCTTCTTGATACTAATAAAACCAGAATGAATCACGATGTAAGAAGCTTGATTTGGAATCATTAATCAGTGTAGAATCACCCTGAAGTTGAATCAAGATCATAGGAGTTATGATGAAGAAGTTATCCCACTTTTAACCGAAGTGATTCCAATTTACCTTGTTTGGAGATTTGGCAATTTCTTCTTGACACTAATAAAACCAGAATGAATCACGATGTAAGAAGCTTGATTTCGACTCATAAATCAGTGGATAATCACCCTAAAGTTGAATCAATATCATAGGAGTTATGATGAAGAAGTTATCCCACTTTTAACCGAAGTGATTCCAGTTTACCCTTTTTTGAGATTTGGCAATTTCTTCTTGATACTAATAAAACCAGAATGAATCACGATGTAAGAAGCTTGATTTGGACTCATAAATCAGTTGGATAATCACCCTGAAGTTGAATCAAGATGATAGGAGTTATGATGAAGAAGTTATCCCACTTTTAACCGAAGTGATCCCAGTTTACCCTGTTTGGAGATTTGGCAATTTCTCTTGATACTAATAAAAACCATAATGAATCACGATGTAAGAAGCTTGATTTGACTCATAAATCAGTTGTAGAATCACCCTAAAGTTGAATCAAGATCGTAGGAGTTATGATGAAGAAAGTTATCCCACTTTTAACCGAAGTGATTCCAGTTTACCCTGTTTGGAGATTTGGCAATTTCTTCTTGACACTAATAAAACCAGAATGAATAATGATGTAAGAAGCTTGATTTGGACTCATTAATCAGTGTAGAATCACCCTGAAGTTGAAATCAAGAATCGTAGGAGTTATGATGAAGAAGTTATCCCAGTTTTAACTGAAGTGATTCCAGTTTACCCTGTTTGAGATTTGGGCAATTTCTTCTTGACACTAATAAAACCAGAATGAATCACGATGTAAGAAGCTTACTTGGAATCATTAATCAGTGTAGAATCACCCTGAAGTTGAAATCAAGATCATAGGAGTTATTGATGAAGAAGTTATCCCACTTTTAACCGAAGTGATTCCAGTTTACCCTGTTTGGAGATTTGGCAATTTCTTCTTGATACTAATAAAACCAGAATGAATCACGATGTAAGAAGCTTGATTTCGACTCAAAATCAGTGGATAATCACCCTAAAGTTGAATCAATATCATAGGAGTTATGATGAAGAAGTTATCCCACTTTTAACCGAAGTGATTTCCAGTTTACCCCTTTTTTGAGATTTGGCAATTTCTTCTTGATACTAATAAACCAGAATGAATCACGATGTAAGAAGCTTGATTTGGACTCATAAATCAGTGGATAATCACCTGAAGTTGAATCAAGATCATAGGAGTTATGATGAAGAAGTTATCCCACTTTTAACACGAAGTGATCCTATTTTACCCTGTTTGGAGATTTGGCAATTTCTTCTGATACTAATAAACCATAATGAATCACGATGTAAGAAGCTTGATTTGGACTCATAAATCAGTGGAGAATCACCCTAAAGTTGAATCAAGATCGTAGGAAGTTATGATGAAGAAGTTATCCCACTTTTAACCGAAGTGATTCCAGTTTACCCTGTTTGGAGATTTGGCAATTTCTTCTTGACACTAATAAAACAGAATGAATAATGATGTAAGAAGCTTGATTTGGACTCATTAATCAGTGTAGAATCACCCTGAAGTTGAATCAAGATCGTAGGAGTTATGATGAAGAAGTTATCCCAGTTTTAACTGAAGTGATTCCAGTTTACCCTGTTTTGAGATTTGGCAATTTCTTCTTGACACTAATAAAACCAGAATGAATCACGATGTAAGAAGCTTGACTTGGAATCCATAATCAGTGTAGAATCACCCTGAAGTTGAATCAAGATCATAGGAGTTATGATGAAGAAGTTATCCCACTTTTAACCGAAGTGATTCCAGTTTACCCTGTTTGGAGATTTGGCAATTTCTTCTTGATACTAATAAAACCAGAATGAATCACGATGTAAGAAGCTTGATTTCGACTCATAATCAGTGGATAATCACCCTAAAGTTGAATCAATATCATAGGAGTTTATGATGAAGAAGTTATCCCACTTTTAACCGGAAGTGATTCCAGTTTACCCTTTTTGAGATTTGGCAATTTCTTCTTGATACTAATAAAACCCAGAATGAATCACGATGTAAGAAGCTTGATTGGACTCATAAATCAGTGGATAATCACCCTGAAGTTGAATCAAGATCATAGGAGTTATGATGAAGAAGTTATCCCACTTTTAACCGTAGTGATCCATATTTTACCCTGTTTGGAGATTGGCATTCTTCTTGATACTAATAAAACCATAATGAATCACGATGTAAGAAGCTTGATTTGATCATAATCAGTGTAGAATCACCCTAAAGTTTGAATCAAGATCGTAGGAGTTATGATGAAGAAGTTATCCCTTTTAACCGAAGTGATTCCAGTTTAACCCTGTTTGGAGATTTGGCAATTTCTCTTGACACTAATAAAACCAGAATGAATAATGATGTAAGAAAGCTTGATTTGGACTCATTAATCAGTGATAGATCACCCCTGAAGTTGAATCAAGATCGTAGGAGTTATGATGAGAAGTTATCCCAGTTTTAACCTGAAGTGATTCCAGTTTACCCTGTTTGGAGATTTGGCAATTTCTTCTTGACACTAATAAAACCAGAATGAATTCACGATGTAAGAAGCTTGACTTGGATCATTAATCAGTATAGAATCACCCTAGAAGTTGAATCAAGATCATAGGAGTTATGATGAAGAAGTTATCCCACTTTTAACCGAAGTGATTCCAGTTTACCCTGTTTGGAGAATTTGGTAATTTCTTCTTGATACTATACAAAACCAGAATGAATCACGATGTAAGAAGCTTGATTTGGACTCATTAATCAGTGTAGAATCACCCTGAAGTTGAATCAAGATCATAGGAGTTATGATGAAGAAGTTATCCATTTTAACCGAAGTGATTCCAGTTTACCCTGTTTGGAGATTTGGCAATTTCTTCTTGACCCTAATAAACCAGAATGAATCACGATGTAAGAAGCTTTGATTTGGACTCATTAATCAGTGTAGAATCACCCTGAAGTTGAATCAAGATTAAGGAGTTATGATGAAGAAGTTCTCCACTTTTAACCGAAGTGATTCCAGTTTACCCTGTTTGGAGATTTGGCAATTTCTTCTTGATACTAATAAAACCAGAATGAATCACGATGTAAGAAGCTTGATTTGGACTCATTAAATAGTGTAGAATCACCCTGAAGTTGAATCAAGTTCATAGGAGTTATGATGAAGAATTATTCCCACTTTTAACCGAAGTGATTCCAGTTTACCCTGTTTGGAGATTTGGCAATTTCTTCTTGATCTAATAAAACCAGAATGAATCACGATGTAAGAAGCTTGATTTGGACTCATAATCAGTGAGAATCACCCTGAAAGTTGAATCAGATCATAGGAGTTATGATGAAGAAGTTATCCCACTTTTAACCGAAGTGATTCCAGTTTACCCTGTTTGGAGATTTGGCAATTTCTTCTTGATACTAATAAAACCAGAATGAATCACGATGTAAGAAGCTTGATTTGGACTCATTAAATCAGTGGAGAATCACCCTGAAGTTGAATCAAGATCATAGGAGTTATGATGAAGAAGTTATCCCACTTTTAACCGAAGTGATTCCAGTTTACCCTGTTTGGAGATTTGGCAATTTCTTCTTGACACTAATAAAACCAGAATGAATCACGATGTAAGAAGCTTGATTTGGACTCATAAATCAGTGGATAATCACCCTGAAGTTGAATCAATATCATAGGAGTTATGATGAAGAAGTTATCCCACTTTTAACCGAAGTGATTCCAGTTTACCCTTTTTGGAGATTTGGCAATTTCTTCTTGATACTAATAAAACCAGAATGAATCACGATGTAAGAAGCTTGATTTGGACTCATAAATCAGTGGATAATCACCCTGAAGTTGAATCAATATCATAGGAGTTATGATGAAGAAGTTATCCCACTTTTAACCGAAGTGATTCCAGTTTACCCTTTTTGGAGATTTGGCAATTTCTTCTTGATACTAATAAAACCAGAATGAATCACGATGTAAGAAGCTTGATTTGGACTCATAAATCAGTGGATAATCACCCTGAAGTTGAATCAATATCATAGGAGTTATGATGAAGAAGTTATCCCACTTTTAACCGAAGTGATTCCAGTTTACCCTTTTTGGAGATTTGGCAATTTCTTCTTGATACTAATAAAACCAGAATGAATCACGATGTAAGAAGCTTGATTTGGACTCATAAATCAGTGGATAATCACCCTGAAGTTGAATCAATATCATAGGAGTTATGATGAAGAAGTTATCCCACTTTTAACCGAAGTGATTCCAGTTTACCCTGTTTGGAGATTTGGCAATTTCTTCTTGATACTAATAAAACCAGAATGAATCACGATGTAAGAAGCTTGATTTGGACTCATAAATCAGTGGATAATCACCCTGAAGTTGAATCAATATCATAGGAGTTATGATGAAGAAGTTATCCCACTTTTAACCGAAGTGATTCCAGTTTACCCTGTTTGGAGATTTGGCAATTTCTTCTTGATACTAATAAAACCAGAATGAATCACGATGTAAGAAGCTTGATTTGGACTCATAAATCAGTGGATAATCACCCTGAAGTTGAATCAATATCATAGGAGTTATGATGAAGAAGTTATCCCACTTTTAACCGAAGTGATTCCAGTTTATCCCGTTTGGAGATTTGGCAATTTCTTCTTGATACTAATAAAACCAGAATGAATCACGATGTAAGAAAGCTTGATTTGGACTCATAAATCAGTGGATAATCACCCTGAAGTTGAATCAATATCATAGGAGTTATGATGAAGAAGTTATCCCACTTTTAACCGAAGTGATTCCAGTTTACCCTGTTTGGAGATTTGGCAATTTCTTCTTGATACTAATAAAACCAGAATGAATCACGATGTAAGAAGCTTGATTTGGACTCATAAATCAGTGGAGAATCACCCTGAAGTTGAATCAAGATCATAGGAGTTATGATGAAGAAGTTATCCCACTTTTAACCGAAGTGATTCCAGTTTACCCTGTTTTGGAGATTTGGCAATTTCTTCTTGATACTAATAAAACCAGAATGAATCACGATGTAAGAAGCTTGATTTGGACTCATAAATCAGTGGATAATCACCCTGAAGTTGAATCAATATCATAGGAGTTATGATGAAGAAGTTATCCCACTTTTAACCGAAGTGATTCCAGTTTACCCTGTTTGGAGATTTGGCAATTTCTTCTTGATACTAATAAAACCAGAATGAATCACGATGTAAGAAGCTTGATTTGGACTCATAAATCAGTGGATAATCACCCTGAAGTTGAATCAATATCATAGGAGTTATGATGAAGAAGTTATCCCACTTTTAACCGAAGTGATTCCAGTTTACCCTTTTTGGAGATTTGGCAATTTCTTCTTGATACTAATAAAACCAGAATGAATCACGATGTAAGAAGCTTGATTTGGACTCATAAATCAGTGGATAATCACCCTGAAGTAGAATCAATATCATAGGAGTTATGATGAAGAAGTTATCCCACTTTTAACCGAAGTGATTCCAGTTTTCCCTTTTTGGAGATTTGGCAATTTCTTCTTGATACGAATAAAACCAGAATGAATCACGATGTAAGAAGCTTGATTTGGACTCATAAATCAGTGGATAATCACCCTGAAGTTGAATCAATATCATAGGAGTTATGATGAAGAAGTTATCCCACTTTTAACCGAAGTGATTCCAGTTTACCCTTTTTGGAGATTTGGCAATTTCTTCTTGATACTAATAAAACCAGAATGAATCACGATGTAAGAAGCTTGATTTGGACTCATAAATCAGTGGATAATCACCCTGAAGTTGAATCAATATCATAGGAGTTATGATGAAGAAGTTATCCCACTTTTAACCGAAGTGATTCCAGTTTACCCTGTTTGGAGATTTGGCAATTTCTTCTTGATACTAATAAAACCAGAATGAATCACGATGTAAGAAGCTTGATTTGGACTCATAAATCAGTGGATAATCACCCTGAAGTTGAATCAATATCATAGGAGTTATGATGAAGAAGTTATCCCACTTTTAACCGAAGTGATTCCAGTTTACCCTGTTTGGAGATTTGGCAATTTCTTCTTGATACTAATAAAACCAGAATGAATCACGATGTAAGAAGCTTGATTTGGACTCATAAATCAGTGGATAATCACCCTGAAGTTGAATCAATATCATAGGAGTTATGATGAAGAAGTTATCCCACTTTTAACCGAAGTGATTCCAGTTTACCCTGTTTGGAGATTTGGCAATTTCTTCTTGATACTAATAAAACCAGAATGAATCAAGATGTAAGAAGCTTGATTTGGACTCATAAATCAGTGGATAATCACCCTGAAGTTGAATCAATATCATAGGAGTTATGATGAAGAAGTTATCCCACTTTTAACCGAAGTGATTCCAGTTTACCCTGTTTGGAGATTTGGCAATTTCTTCTTGATACTAATAAAACCATAATGAATCACGATGTAAGAAGCTTGATTTGGACTCATAAATCAGTGTAGAATCACCCTAAAGTTGAATCAAGATCATAGGAGTTATGATGAAGAAGTTATCCCACTTTTTAACCGAAGTGATTCCAGTTTACCCTTTTTGGAGATTTGGCAATTTCTTCTTGATACTAATAAAACAAGAATGAATCACGATGTAAGAAGCTTCATTTGGACTCATAAATCAGTGGATAATCACCCTGAAGTTGAATCAATATCATAGGAGTTATGATGAAGAAGTTATCCCACTTTTAACCGAAGTGATTCCAGTTTACCCTTTTTGGAGATTTGGCAATTTCTTCTTGATACTAATAAAACCAGAATGAATCA
>CAJHQQ010005149.1:0-19937 GCA_905132885.1 Moricandia moricandioides | reverse complement strand
AGGTTGGCATAAAGTTTCTCATTCTTAGAACACTCAAGACAGCCTTAAGATGATCTAAATGCTCTTCTAGGTTCTTGCTATACACTAAGATGTCATCAAGTAATACTACAACCGATATGCCTATGAATGATCTAAGAACATGATTCATTAACCTCATGAATGTACTAGGTGCATTGGTTAATCCAAATGGGCATAACTAACCATTCATACAATCCATGCTTAGTTTTAAATGCAGTTTTCCATTCATCTCCTTCTTTCATCCTAATCTGATTGATAACCACTTTTTAAATCTATCTTAGAAAAGATGCAAGAACCATGCAATTCATCAAGCATATCATCAAGTCTAGGGATAGGGTGGCGATACTTCACTGTGATGTTGTTGTGATTGATCTACAATCAACACACATTCGCCATGTACCATCTTCTTAGGCACTAGGAGCACTGTACAGGCACATGGGCTCAAACTCTCTCGGATATAGCCCTTCTCCATGGAGTTCTTCCACTTGTCTTTGCAACTCTTTGGTCTCGAAACCGGATTGGCTTCTATATGCTGGACGGTTTGGAAGTGTTGATCCTGGCACAAAGTCTATCTGGTGCTGCAATCCCTCTCAATGGTGGTAAACCAATGGGATTGTCCTCTGGAAACACATCTTGGAACTCCTGCAAAAGAGAAACCATGCTCACTCGGATACACCGGTGTAGGATCAGTTAAGTTCAAGAGAGTCTCTTTAAACACAAGTAATGATGAGCTGATTGTTTAGAGTTGAGAGTTCTTTTGATATCACCCATGTTTGCATAGAAGTTTGGCTGCTTAGTTCCAGCCGGTTTTAGATCAATCTCCTTCTTCTTTTGGAGTTGAACTTGATCCTTGTTGCACTTCCTTGGGTGTCAAGGGAACCAGAGTAGTCTTCTTGCCTTGAACAGAAGGAATGCTTGTTGGTGAAGCCATCATGGATCACACGCCTATCAGATTGCCATGGCCTTCCAAGGAGTAATGTGACCAGCTTGCATGGCAACACATCACACAAGACTTCATCTTCATATCTCCCAATGGATAAGGGATAAGACTTGACTTGAGACCTTCATGGTGCCTTCTTCATTCAGCCATTGTAACCGGTATGGCTTGGGATGCTTTTGAACCTTCAAACCCAACTTCTGGACCATTGTCTCACTCGCAGCATTCACACAACTTCCTCCATCTACAATGAGGCTGCACACTTTTCCTTGGACCAAGCACCGGGTGTATAACCACTCATACAATCCATGCTTAGTCTTAAAGGCAGTTTTCCATTCATCTCCTTCTTTCATCCTAATCTGATGATAACCACTTTTTAAATCAATCTTAGAAAAGATGCAAGAACCATGCAATTCATCAAGCATATCATCTAGTCTAGGGATAGGGTGGCGATACTTCACTGTGATGTTGTTGATTGATCTACAATCAACACACATACGCCATGTACCATCCTTCTTAGGCACTAGGAGCACTGGTACAGCACATGGGCTCAAACTCTCTCGGATATAGCCCTTCTCCATGAGTTCTTCCACTTGTCTTTGCAACTCCTTGGTCTCAACCGGATTGCTTCTATATGCTGGACGGTTTGGAAGTGTTGATCCTGGCACAAAGTCTATCTGGTGCTCAATCCCTCTCAATGGTGGTAAACCAATGGGATTGTCCTCTGGAAACACATCTTGGAACTCCTGCAAAAGAGAAACCATCTCACTCGGATACACCGGTGTAGGATCAGTTAAGTTCAATAGAGTCTCTTTAAACACAAGTAATATAGCTGATTGTTTAGAGTTGAGAGTTCTTTTGATATCACCCATGTTGCATAGAAGTTTGGCTGCTTAGTTCCAGCCGGTTTTAGATCAATCTCCTTCTTCTTTTGGAGTTGAACTGATCTTGTTGCACTTCCTTGGGTGTCAAGGGAACCAGAGTAGTCTTCTTGCCCTTGAACAGAAAGGAATGCTTGTTGGTGAAGCCATCATGGATCACACGCCTATCAGATTGCCATGGCCTTCCAAGGAGTATGTGACCAGCTTGCATTGGCAACACATCACACAAGACTTCATCTTCATATCTCCCAATGGATAAGGGAATAAGAACTTGACTTGAGACCTTCATGGTGCCTTCTTCATTCAGCCATTGCAACTGGTATGGCTTGGGATGCTTTTGAACCTTCAATCCCAACTTCTGGACCATTGTCTCACTCGCAGCATTCACACAACTTCCTCCATCTACAATGAGGCTGCACACTTTTCCTTGGACCAAGCACCGGGTGTAGAAGAGGTTCTCACGCTGCTCTAGCTCCTCAGCCTTGTTTTGCAAGCTTAGAAGTCTTCTTGCTACTAAAAGCTTCCCCTGGACTGGTCCTTCTTCAAGCTCTTCTTCAGTGTCTTCTTGGTCAGACTCGGTGTTGTCTTCTCCTGAGGTGTACTCTCCATCTTCTCGCAAGAACATGACTCTCTTGTTGGTACACTCATTGGCATAGTGTCCTCTTCCTTGGCACTTGAAGCACTTGACATCACGAGCTCTGGAACTAGATGCCTCAACCTTGCCTTTGCCCTTGTCAAGAGCACTGATCGGTTTGGCCTCTTCTCTTGGATAGGACTTGTTGTCCTTTTGGAATGGTTTAGACTCCTTAGCATAAGGTGTCTTCTCTTCCTTGTTGTGGTGTAACCGGTTGGAGCCATACTGATTGCGTGAGTGTCCCCTCCTCTTGAGTTGTTGCTCAACAAGAATAGCCTTGTGTAGCATCTCTTCTAGCTCCACATAATGTTGCATCTCAACATTGTCTTGTATCTCTCGGTTTAAGCCACAAAGGAACCTTGACATGGTTGCTTCTCTATCCTCTGATATGTTGGCCCTCAACATAAGCAACTCCATCTCTTGGTAATACTCCTCCACTGATCTTGAACCTTGTGTAAGCTTCCTCAACCGGTGGTGCAAGTCTCTAAGGTAATGGCTTGGAACAAACCTCTTGCGCATGATTGACTTCATCTCTGTCCAAGTCTCAACCGGTTCCTCTCCATTCCTTCTACGAGTTGTGAGGTATTGATCCCACCAACTCAAGGCATAGTCATAGAACTCAGTGGCAGCAATTTGAATCTTCTTGTGGTTGGTGTATTGCTTGCACTGGAAGACTAGCTCAATCTTCTTCTCCCACTCAAGATATGCATCCGGATCAGCCTTGCCATGGAATGGGGGTATTTTGATCTTCAAACCGGCAAGATCATCTCCTTGATTCACTCTTCTCTCATGGGCACGTCTAGGTCTTCTTGAGGATGAGCTGAGGTGATCATACTCGTCATCAGTCTCCTCATAACCATCATGCTCTTGGCGAGTGGTTTGGCGATGTGCTTGGTGTGCCGCTTGTGGTCTCTCTTCTCTCCTAGTCTCTTGGTTGGTAAGTGACTAGTGGCTCTCCTTATATCTTCTCTTAACTCTCTTCTGATGTCACTGAGGCTGGTCCTCATCATCTCGGTCATGGTTGCTACCATGCTTTGGTTAAGTTGCTCGGTCATGGCTTCCATGAGGAGTTTGTTTCTCCTGACGAGTTCGGCCTCTTCCTCAGACTCGGACACCATTGTACCTGCTTATAAACAAACAAGACAACCAGTAAAGAGTTCTAGGGAAGAAGACAAGCAAAAAGGAAAAGAAAAACAAGTAAAAGGAAAAACAAACAAGCTTCTCCTCGCAAGACAACTAGTGAAAAGGAAATCGGCTTAAAAAGGGAAATCGATTGTCAAGCAAAATGGAATAGCTTCTAATCTTTTTCCTAAACACTTCTAAGGTTTCCTAGCAACCTAATCAAGCTTCTTTTACTCGTGTTCTAGGTGATAAACAACTTAGAGCAAAGACACAAAGCAATCGACAAAGAAGATGGCATGCGGCTAGGGTTACTCTCTCTCTAGGGTTTCCGAAAAAACCAAAAAAGGAAAGTCTAAGAATGCTTGTATAATCTATTATGAATCTCGAGCAGCCCTAAACAAAATAGTCTAATGCTTATTCAAGATGTTATGGATGCTACACGGATGCAAGAATCAAAAGCAAGCAAGAACAAAACAAAGAGAGAAAGCGAACACTTCTTTCTAGCTATGCGAATGATAAACACAAGGAAACAAGAAGGGATAACGAGTACTTCCCAACCAAAGTTGCTCTGATACCACTTGATGCGTCCCTAGGATGCTCTTTGGTTGATGGGAAAGGATAACCCTTGCAAGAACGAATCTAAAGACTCAAGTCCTTCAAGGCGTGTGGATCGGATGGTGACACAAGAGGGATGAATGAACTCTTGATACTCCTAGATGAATGGTTTGGATATTACACACCAAACTAGACACCCTTAACTCTGGATATGACACACCAGAACTCGGCACACTTCTTTTAGAGAGAGAGAGAGCCGCAAAGATGAATGTAACTTGAATATAAAAGATTGGATGAGTACAATAGGGTATAAGGCACCCTTTAAATAAGAAAACCAGAGACATGCCTCTAGGGTTTTCGACAAGAACCAAAAAAGGAAAGAAATAAAACTATAGTCTATAAGTTTAAAATGAAATAAAATGCACTTCTATTAGCCTTGGACCGAGTGTAGCACTTAGGTGATTTGTAGACATGTTGTGGCCTCGTTAAAAACCTTCCTTCTAGAAAACCTCGTGGGACAAAACCAAAAGCAAGGAAAAGAGCACGCACTCCATGTCTGCCTAGACACTACCTCAGTTTGGTGTAGAGATGGCTTGAATGGTGATCAAGACATCTCGGATCAAACCTTGTCCAAGACCTTCTTGTTGTGGATGTGAAGTGAGTAATCCAACAACATTCTCCTTAAGCTTCTTGACTCTGGAACGAGTCATGGGACCTTCAGGAATGGCTAGAGCATCCTCACCAAATGGTTGATGCATTGTGGCTTCATGTTGGCTCATCTAGACTCTCCTTGTCCTCCTTAGTGATCCGGTCCATGATCACATCAGAAGTTGCCTTAGTAAAGATGTCAGCAACCTGATCAGAGCTCTTCACATAAGATGGAATGATCATACCTTCCTGAACCTTTTCTCTGATATAGTGACAGTCCACTTCAATATGCTTTGTTCTTTCATGGAATACTGAATTAGATGCAATGTGGATTGCCGCTTGATTATCACAGTGTAAGACAATCGGTTGAGATGATTCAACTCCAAGATCTTTAAGCAGATGCTTCAGCCAGACAAGTTCTCCAGTGATGCTTGCCATTGCTCTATATTCAGCTTCAGCACTTGATCTTGAGATTACCTTCTGTTTTTTGCTCTTCCAGGTTACTAGATTGCCTCCTATAAAAGTACAATAGCCTGTTGTTGACTTTCTATCATTCCTATCTCCTGCCCAGTCAGCATCACAATAGCCAACAATATCAGTATTTGAGTTGCATCCCATCCAAATAGCTTTGCCAGGTGTGCCTTTGATGTATCTCAAGATCCTTTCCACCATTCTCCAATGATGTCTTCTTGGAGCATGCATATGTTGACTCACTTGGTTCACTGCAAAGCATAAGTCAGGTCTAGTGATGGTGAGATAGATCAGCTTTCCTACCATTCTCTGATATTGCTTCTCATCAGCAGCTGGTTCCCCCTCAGGCTCATCTTTATAGTTCTCTTCAATGGGAGTTTTACATGGCTTAGACCCCAACTTTCCTGTCTCTGATAAAAGGTCTAAGGCATACTTTCTTTGGGAGAGAAACAAACCAGTATCAATCTTGCATACTTCAATCCCAAGAAAGTATTTTAGTTCCCCCAGATCCTTGATATCAAAAGTTCCCTTTAGAAGCTCTTTAGTGTGTTTAACACCATCTATATCATCACCAGTTATGATTATATCATCAACATAGATCAATACCACCACCATACCTTTGTCTCCTTTGATTGTGAATAAGGTATGATCCGCCTCAGATCTTTTAAAACCATCTTCAATCAAGCAACTACTTAACCTTTGGTACCATGCTCTAGGAGATTGTTTGAGTCCATAAATCGCCTTCTTGAGCTTACAAACTTTGGTGTTGTCAGCTGTATCATGAAAGCCTTCAGGAGGTTCCATGTATACTTCTATTGACCTGAGTGTAGATAAAGAGAAGAACATCTGTGTACATAGGCAAGTGACATAGTTGACTACATGCCTCAACTACATGTGAGCTGATATAGTCAACTACATGCCTCAACTACATACGAGCTGATATAGTCGATTACATGCATCAACTACATAGGCAAGTGGGAACTCGTCCAGCTGAGTCTTCTGAGGCAGATTTGAAATTTAAAATAGAGATCAGACCGTTCAGGAGCTGTCCCTTTCTCTGGTTCAGACCAGAATAGATTAATTCTATTCTTCTTGTCTCCTTTTGTCTATAAAACAATGTTGTATGGTTCCTAAATTAAATAAGGAAAAAGAATCCTTCCTACACTCTTTCTCTCGTTTACACTCTCTCTCTCTCTCTCAAACGAAATCACTCTCTCTCTCTCCTGTTCTTGCTTAATCACACTTTGTTCTTCACTAAACTTACATGGTATCAGAGCTTTAAGCTCCTGATTTCCTAAAACACTTCCGCAAACACACTCTAAATCTCTTACTCTTTCATTTGAACCGATTAAAAGTTGGGTTCTCTTACTCTTTTCCCTTTGGACCGTTGGACAATAACTCGGCCAAAGTGTGCTCTTGTCTTGTATTTGGGTGATTCTCGCCATTTTCTTCCTCACCAGAGTACTAACACTACTTACCAAGACCTACTCTTGTCCAGACTACTCTATTCACTCACCTCTCACTCGGTTTCACCCTTTTACCCGCTGGACAATAGTTAGACGAGATGGAGAAGATGGAGCATCAACAGTACAAGACTATCATCATACCAGCTACCCTAAAGGGAGCTAACTATCTCACCTGGTCAAGGTTGGCTAGGACGGCTCTTGGAGGCAGAGGCTTGTGGGGGCATGTCACGGCAAGTGAGGCACCAAAGCAGACCGGCCAAGGAGCTGACGGCAAGGGGATTGTAGAGAAAGATGAAGGCAAATGGGAACAAGAGGATCTCATGGTGCTGTCTATCCTACAAAGTTCACTTGACACACCTATCATGGATGCCTATTCTCACTGTGAGACGGCAAAGCAACTTTGGGACACCCTACAAAAGGTTTATGGTAACACTTCCAACCTTACAAGGATCTTTGAAGTCAAGAGGGCTATCAACAATCTCCAACAAGAGGAGATGGATCTTACCAAGCACCTTGGAAAGTATAGCCAGCTCTGGTCAGAGCTTGAGATGCTAAGGCCAAGCACCACGGACCCTACGGTCCTTGAAGAGAGGCGTGAGCAAGACAAGGTGTTTGGCTTACTCCTTACTCTGAATCCGAGCTTCAATGACCTTCTCAAGCACATTCTGAGGTCAAAGGAGTTACCAAGTTATGATGAGGTATGCTCCCAGCTGCAAAAGGAGCTAGGCTCAGATGGTTTATTTGGTGGAAAGAATGAGCTATCAATGGCTCACAAAGCTGAGAAGATGGAGGCACCAGCCGCAAACAAAACTTTCTACAAGCCGGGTGGTGATAGGTTTGGTGGAGAAAGGCGTCCAGGCATGTGTGAGCATTGCAAGAGACCTGGTCACACCAAGAACAACTGCTGGACTCTCCACCCACACCTCAGGCCTGCCTCAGGACAGAAATTTGGTCAAGGCAAGGCACATGAAGCAAGAGCTCAAGATGTGCAGCGCATGGGAGAAGATGGGAAAGCCATGATCTCAGTCACTCACACGGGTGGATCAACATCTCAGACCCCTTCTCAGCTCACCAATGAGGATGCTTTCCTCCGCAAATCTGACATTGAAGCTCTGATCAAAGCTATCAATGCCAACTCTGGTAACATAAACAAGAATGCGCATAATGCTTTAAGTTCTAATATTGCTAGGCCTTTGATAATTGATTCAGGAGCTTCTCATCACATGATTAGGGACTCTAGATTAATTAACAATGTTCAACCTGCCTTAGGAAATGTTACAACTGCAAATGGTGATAGGGTTCCCATTGAGGGCATAGGAGATATCAAGCTATTTGATAAAGAATCTAAAGCTCTCTATATGCCTACTTTTACTTCTAATTTACTTTCAGTAAAAAGAGCCACTACTGACTTGAATTGTCATGTTATCTTTAGTCCTAATGAGGTTCATTTTCAGGATATTGAGACAAGTAAAATGATTGGGAAAGGTGTGAGCAAAGGAGATCTCTATTTGCTTGAAGACACCAAGTCTAAATCAGATTTACATTCAGCTTTTAATTCTGCTTCTATGTTAGCTTCTGATGTATTGTGGCATGCTAGATTAGGCCATCCTCATTCTCGTGCTTTAGGATTGATATTGCCTAATCTCTCTTTTAAAAATGACACTTGTGAGGCTTGTATCCTAGGAAAACATTGCAAGACTGTTTTTACTAAATCATCTACTATTTATGAGCATTGTTTTGATCTTGTTCACTCAGATGTTTGGACTGCTCCTTGTGTATCTAGAGAAAACCATAAATACTTTGTGACCTTTATAGATGAAAAATCTAAATATACTTGGTTAACCTTAATACAATCTAAAGATAGAGTATTAGAGGCTTTTATGAACTTTCAAAGCTATGTTACTAACCACTTTAATGCCAAGATCAAAATATTTAGGTCAGATAATGGAGGGGAATACACAAGCCATGCTTTCAAAAATCATCTCGCAAAACATGGAATCATCCATCAAACTAGCTGCCCATATACACCACAACAAAATGGAGTGGCTGAGAGAAAGAATCGACATCTTATGGAGGTGGCAAGGAGCATGATGTTTCATACCAGTGTGCCAAAGAGGTTTTGGGGTGATGCTGTGGTTACAGCATGCTATCTCATCAACCGAACTCCAACGAAAGTTCTCCATGATGTCTCTCCATATGAGGTATTAACTAAAGATAAACCCTCTATTGATCATCTACGGGTATTTGGGTGTCCTTGTTTTGTGTTGATTCCAGGAGAACTCAGAAACAAATTAGAACCTAAGAGTGTCAAGGCAATGTTCATTGGATATTCCTCCAACCAGAAGGGTTACAAGTGCTTTGTACCTGAGACTAGAAGAGTGATGGTATCAAGGGATGTCAAATTTGTTGAGTCCAAGGGATACTATGATGAGAAAAGTTGGGAAAGTCTCAAGGACCTCTCAAATACATCCTCTGACCGTGCTAACAATCTGAGGATCATCCTTGAGAGTCTTGGCAATAATCAGTCAAGTACAAGAGTTCCAGAATCAGAATCAGTGTCACAAGCTACTGAACCAGTCCTAGATGACTCCCATCTTGATCATGAAGGGGGGAATCAACAAGAACCAGTTGAAGCCGGTTCTGAAATACATGACCAAGATGGAAATAATGAGGAATTGGCTGATATTGAGACTGGAGAACAAGGAAACTCTGGTCAGGAGCATGAGGAGATAGTACAAGAGATACAACCATTGAGAAGGAGCACAAGGATCAAGTATGGTCCGGAGCACTGGAAGAATACAAGAGTGTACTTCAATGCTAATGCTGTAGCTCATCCTATTCAAGCCATATGCTCCTTAGCCCAATATCCAGTGGAGCATCAAGTGTTTATAAGCAATCTAGATGAGGAATGGATTCCAAAGACCTATGAAGAAGCTATGGCCAATGATGAATGGAGAGAGTCCGTTGGTGATGAAATGGGAGCTATGATCAAGAATAATACTTGGTTTGAGACTGAGCTCCCCAAAGGCAAGAAGGCAGTCACAAGTAGGCTAATACACACAATCAAGTACCTAGCCAATGGAAAGCCGGAGAGAAAGAAGACCAGGCTGGTTGCAAGAGGATTCACTCAAACATATGGAGAAGATTACTTGGATACCTTCGCACCAGTAGCAAAGCTCCACACCATTAGAATTCTACTATCTCTTGCAGTTAACTTGGAGTGGGATTTGTGGCAAATGGATGTCAAGAATGCCTTCCTACAAGGAGAGCTGGAAGATGAGGTTTATATGAAGCCACCACCGGGTCTAGAGCACATGGTGAAGCCAGGAAATGTGTGGAGACTCAAGAAGGCAATCTATGGACTTAAACAATCACCAAGAGCCTGGTATCACAAACTCAGTACCACCTTGAATGGAAGAGGATTCAACCGATCAGAATCTGATCATACCTTGTTCACACTCACCAGCCAACAAGGTATAGTAGTCATCCTTGTGTATGTTGATGATATCATCATCACAGGAAGTGACAAAGAAGGTATACAGGACACTAAAGGGTTTCTAAAATCTGTATTTGATATTAAGGATCTTGGTGAGCTAAAGTACTTTCTTGGTATTGAAGTATGCCGATCTAAAGAGGGGCTCTTCTTGTCCCAAAGAAAGTACACACTTGATTTGTTAAATGATGCAGGGATGCTTGGAGAGAAACCAGCCAAGACTCCACTAGAAGATGGATATAAGATATTGCGTGAGGGGGAGTATGAGAACACTCCTTTTGATGATCCAAAGCAATATAGGCGACTAGTGGGTAAGTTAATATACTTAACCATTACTAGACCTGATATTTGCTTTGCTGTGAACCAGGTAAGCCAGCATATGCAAGTCCCAAAGGTCCATCATTGGAAAATGGTGGAGAGAATTCTCAGATACCTTAGTGGAGCTCCAGGCCAAGGTGTATGGATGGGTTGCAATGGCAACACAGAAGTGGTTGGTTACTGTGATGCAGATTGGGCAGGAGATAGGAATGATAGAAAATCAACAACAGGCTACTGCACCTTCATTGGAGGCAATCTGGTCACATGGAAAAGCAAGAAGCAAAAGGTGGTGTCATGTTCAAGTGCTGAAGCTGAATATAGAGCCATGAGAAAACTGACTAATGAGCTAGTATGGATAAAGAAGCTACTGAAAGACTTGGGCATAGAAGTCACTGCTCCTATCACAATGCATTGTGATAACCAAGCCGCCATCCACATAGCCTCAAACTCAGTGTTCCATGAGAGGACCAAACACATTGAGGTGGACTGCCACAAAGTTAGAGAAATGGTGTTACAAGGAGTGATCCTACCTTGCTACACGAGAAGTGAGGATCAGCTTGCAGATATATTCACCAAGGCTGCAAGCTCCAAGGTGTGTGAGTTCATATACCCAAAGCTTGGGCTTATTGATCTCACTCAAAAGCTACTTCCCTGACTATGAAAACTCTACTCTTTCCTTAGTGTGTTTTTGTCCCAATTGGGTTTTGCATACTAAGGTTTTAATGAGGGATGTTTGTCATGGTCCTTCCAAGCTTGACTTGTTTCACATGGTCAAGCTTGAGGGGGAGTATTGACCTGAGTGTAGATAAAGAGAAGAACATCTGTGTACATAGGCAAGTGACATAGTTGACTACATGCCTCAACTACATGTGAGCTGATATAGTCAACTACATGCCTCAACTACATACGAGCTGATATAGTCGATTACATGCATCAACTACATAGGCAAGTGGGAACTCGTCCAGCTGAGTCTTCTGAGGCAGATTTGAAATTTAAAATAGAGATCAGACCGTTCAGGAGCTGTCCCTTTCTCTGGTTCAGACCAGAATAGATTAATTCTATTCTTCTTGTCTCCTTTTGTCTATAAAACAATGTTGTATGGTTCCTAAATTAAACAAGGAAAAAGAATCCTTCCTACACTCTTTCTCTCGTTTACACTCTCTCTCTCTCTCTCAAACGAAATCACTCTCTCTCTCTCTTGTTCTTGCTTAATCACACTTTGTTCTTCACTAAACTTACAACTTCTTCTTCTAAATCTCCTTGCAAGAAGACATTCTTCACATCCATTTGCCATAGATCCCATGATAGATTGGTAGCTATGGACAATAGAACTCTTACTGAATGTAGCTTGGCAACTGGGGCAAATGTCTCCCTATAATCTTCTCCATATTTCTGAGTAAATCCCTTAGCAAGAAGTCTTGCTTTGTACCTCTCAATCTCTCCTAAGCTTGTGTATTTGATAGTATACACCCATCGGCAGCCAACAACCTTCTTGTTGCTTGGTAGGTTCACCATGTCCCACGTCCCATTCTTGAGCATAGATGCAATCTCCTCCTTCATTGCATTGACCCAAACATCACTCATACACGCTTCTTCATAAGTTGTAGGGATTCTGTGCTGATCAATCTTAGACAGGAAAGCTTGATGTGTGCTTGGAAGATGAGCCACAGAACAATAACCTTGAATTGGATGAGCAATAGCATGGCTGTTGTAGTAAACCCTAGTGTTCCTCCAATTCTCAGGGCCATGTCTTATTCTTTCACTTCTTCTTAAAGGTTGTGAAGCTGGTTCGTTTTCTGACTCAGCCTCCTCAGAATCTTCAATAACTACATCTTCTAATGAGGCAGAGCTTGATTCATCCAAATCTTGTAATTCCCCCTCTCCAGCATCTCCATCAGACTTTGAAGTCGATCCTTCTTCCTGAACATGATCACTTCCTTCTCTAGTATCTTCACTCTGTATGAGAGGTGTTCCCTGATTGGTTTCTCCATACTTGGTTGGTGTTGGTGTGGGTTTTGAACCAGAGAGTGTGTGTAGACCATCAAGGATAAATCTTAAGGTGGCTGCCCTGTCTCTAGAAGAAGTAAGATCTTCCAAGCTCTTCCAATCCTTTTTATTAAAGTATCCATGTGCTTCATCAAATTTTACTTCCCTTGAGATATAAACTCTCCTTGTGCTTGGATCATAGCACTTATAGCCCTTCTGAGTTGGAGAGTATCCTATAAACATACATCTGATGCTTCTTGGTTCCAGTTTGTTCCTTTGAGCCTCTGGAACAAAGACATAGCACACACAACCAAACACCTTCAGATGCTCATAGTTTGGTTTAGTGCCATTCAGGATCTCATATGGTGAAGCTCCTCCAAGCTGTTTTGTTGGAAGCCGATTGATTAGATAAGCTGAAGTCATAACTGCATCTCCCCAATATTCCTTAGGAACTCCTTTCTCAAACATTATAGTTCTTGCAACTTCCATAAGGTGTCTATTCTTGCGTTCAGACACTCCATTTTGTTGGGGAGTGTAAGCGCAAGAGGTTTGATGCACAATGCCATGCTTCTCCAATATCCTTTTGAATTCCTTGCTCATGTACTCTCCACCATTGTCACTTCTAAATATCTTGATCTTAGCTCCATATTGAGTAGATACATATTCTTGAAACTTTGTGAATGCTTCAAGGACTAGGCTCTTTGATGGCAAGAGAGTAACCCATGTAAACTTTTATTTCTCATCAATGAAGGAAACAAAATACTTGTATTGATCTCTGGAGGTACATGGGGCTGTCCATACATCAGAGTGGACTAGATCAAAACACTCATTATACATAGTAGTTGACTCAGGAAAACTAGTTCTACAATGTTTCCCCAAGATACAAGCTTCACATCCATGATGATCCTGATCCAGCCTTGGTAAAGCAAGTTTAAGGACCTGGGAGTGTGGATGGCCAAGTCTAGCATGCCAAAAAACATCAGTACAACCAGACTTCATAGCTGAGTGGATCAATGCTGGCTGAATGCTATCCAAAACGTACAGACCATCCTTAGCACTTCCTTCCCCAATCTTTCCCCCTGACTTATTGTCCTGAAACCATACATCATCAGCACTAAACACTGCCAAGCATTCAAGGTCCTTTGTTGCCTTATGGACAGATAACAAATTAGATGTGAAATCTGGCATGTATAAGGCCTCAGAGCTCTTATTAAACAGTTCTAGTTCTCCAATTCCTCTAACTTCAATGTCCTGACCATTAGCAATACTAACCTTTCCAAAGTGAGGCCTAATATTGCATAGCAAGTCTGAATCACTAATCATGTGGTGTGAGGCTCCTGAATCTATAATGACAGGTTTATGAGTTTTACAGGGTGAGAAGCTCTTACCAGATTCGGTTAACTTGGCAATGCTCTTTATAAGTGCATCCAAGTCTGACTTCCTCACCACATCATCTCTTGGTGTATTGTTCCTCACTGGATAGTTCATTTCCTTTCTTGGTCGTAGTTCAGGTTTAAGCACCCAACACTTCTCCTTGGTATGTCCCATGCGCTTGCAGTGGTCACACTTCAGATTGTAATTTCTCCTATCAGTTTGTTGAAAAGGGCTTCCTCTACTCACATAAGCAGTCTCACTGGTTCCTTGGAAGAGACCTCTTGAACCCTCCTCCTTCTGGATCAGCATACAAACTTCATTGAGACTAGGAAGCGTGTCAAACCTTAGGATATGATGAATCATTCCCTTAAATGATCCATTGAGAGCAAGCAGTAATCCAAACACTTGATCTTGCTCACGCCTCTCATTCAGCTCCTTCACATCAGTTGTAGGAGGTCTGAGCAGCTCCAGTTCTGCCCATAGACTCCTGAACTCTCCAAAGAAATCCTTGAACAATCGCTCCTCTTGTTGAAGGTTGTTCAGTGCTTTCTTAACCTCAAAAATTCTACTGAGGTTAGAAATGTTCCCATAAACACTCAGTAGGGTATCCCATAGCTCCTTAGGCGTCTCACAGTATGAGTAAGCAGCAAGTATAGCTGGTTCTAGTGAGCTTTGTAGAACTGCTAAAACAAGCTGATCATCTTGTGTCCATTTGGACTCATCTTGGCTGGTTTCTTCTCCAGCCTTCTCTTTACCCTTGGACTTATCTTGAGTGCCTTCAATATGCTCCCACAAGCCTTGGCTCCTCAAGGCAGTTTTGGTGATTCTTGACCACAACAAGTAGTTGTCTCCTTTGAGTACAACTGGTATTATGATTTGCTTCTGATTTTCCATCTTAGAAAAACAGAGTAAAAACAGAGGAGAAAGTGTTTTGAGTATTTGATTTTCGCAGCAAACTGGTCTTCAAGAGCTAACACTGCTCTGATACCATGAAGATTTGAGTGGAAAAGAGTAAAACTCGTTTAAATGATCAAACAAGTTTCAGATCAAACTGAGTATGCAATCTGTTTTTAGTAAGCAAACTGAAAGAGAAGAAGTATTTCTGATTAATTCTTTTTTTTGTTACATTCTTAACTCTTTTACAACTTAATTATATAGATAAAACTACAGGTAAAACCAGTTGCCAAAACCATGGGCTAATGATGAAAACCAGAGGTGCATTCTGAGCAGAAAATATCTAGCCACTGTTTTTGACTTTCTTGACCTGCTTGCTTGCTTGCATGCTATCTGAGTGTTGGGCCACGTCCTGGGCTTCATTCTTTTCAGTCTCTTTACTCCTCTCTTGGTTACAGCCCAATGGATCACTCAGCTTTCTCCTCTTGGCCTCATTCTCCTTCTCAGCTCTACAGCCCAATATCAGTGAAGAGGTGTGTGCTTGCTCTCTTTCAACACACAGGCTATTGCACATTCATTGGAGGAAACTTAGTCACATGGAAAAGCAAGAAGCAGAAGGTGGTATCTTGCTCAAGTGCTGAGGCAGAATACCGATCTATGAGGAAGCTAACTAGTGAAATCATATGGATCAAGGGATTGCTAAAGGACTTGGGTATAGAGATCACTACACCCATGACAATGCACTGTGATAATCAGGCAGCCATACACATTGCATCCAACTCAGTATTCCATGAGAGAACCAAGCATATAGAGGTGGATTGCCATAAGGTCAGGCAAGCAGTGGAACATCAAGTCATTCTCCCATGCTATACCAGAAGTGAAGATCAACTGGCTGATATATTCACTAAGGCAGCCAGCACCAAGGTTTGTGAGTCCATTCACCCTAGACTTGGACTCATAGACCTCACATGTCACTGATCCTCTTGCCATGAAGTATTCTACTCTTTTTCCTTGCTTGGTTTTTATCCCTAGTGGTTTTTCCAAGTAAGGTTTTAATGAGGGAATGCTTCATGGTATCCAAGCTTGACTGGTTCCCCATAGTCAAGCTTGAGGGGGAGTGTGAACATGAAGCAATAAACAAGAGGATGCAATGTTGACATGAAGAAATGAATGGCAAGAGTTAAGAGACCAAGATGAGAGAAGCAGTCTGGATGATCAAGAGAGGAATGATCCGTACAAGTCCGTACACTACCTAGACCTAACTTGACTTGCACGGCACACAAGAGGAGAGTCTAACCGGGAAAGACTTATTCAAACATCTGCCTAAGCTTGAGAAAGGGAAAGGTGTCCGTTGGAGTCAAGACAGAAGGAGATCACATGTGTAGTTAAGGTTTAAACAGATGAGAGAGACATAAGGACCAGTCGCTTTCTCCTCAGCTGGACGAGCCAACCAGTCACTTTCTCCTCAGCTGGACGAGCCCTCTGCCTGGTCCAGACTGATCTCTGCCTCACTCAGACCATTTGTTTATTCTTTCTTTAGTCAACTTGTTTCCCTATTTATGTATGCATCCTAAGAAACCATTAAGGCAAGGAATACAATTCCTCATTTCTCTATTCTCGTCTCTCTCTCTCTCTACACTCTCTCACGATTTCTCTCTTCCTTCTCTCTAGTTCTTCCTGTTCTTCATCTTCTACACACAAACCAGACTCTTAACACACTTATTCTAACACCAATGATATTGATTCAACTTCAGAGTGATTCTACACTGATTAATGAGTCCAAATCAAGCTTCTTACATCGTGATTCATTATGGTTTTATTAGTATCAAGAATAAATTGCCAAATCTCCAAACAGGATAAACTGGAATCATTTCGGTTAAAAGTAGGAAAACTTCTTCATCATAACTCCAATGATATTGATTCAACTTCAGGGTGATTCTACACTGATTAATGAGTCCAAATCAAGATTCTTACATCGTGATTCATTCTAGTTTTATTATTATCAAGAATGAATTCCCAAATCTCCAAACAGGGCAAACTGAAATCACTTCGGTCAAAAGAGGGATAACTTCTTCATCATAAGTCCAATGATATTGATTCAACTTCGGGATGATTCTAAACTGATTTATGAGTCCAGATCAAGTTTCTTACATCGTGATTCATTCTGGTTTTATTTGTATCAAGAAGAAATTGCCAAATCTCCAAACATGGCAAACTGGAATCACTACGGTTAAAAGTGGGATAACTTCTTCATCATAACTCCAATGATATTGATTCAACTTCAGGGTGATTCAACACTGATTAATGAGTCCAAATCAAGCTTCTTACATCGTGATTCATTCTGGTTTTATTTGTATCAAGAATAAATTCCCAAATCTCCAAACAGGGCAAACTGGAATCACTTCGGTTAAAAGTGGGATAACTTCTTCATCATAACTCCAATGATATTGATTCAACTTCAGGGTGATTCTACACTGATTAATGAGTCCAAATCAATCTTCTTACATCGTGATTCATTCTGGTTTTATTAGTATCAAGAATAAATTCCCAAATCTCCAAACAGGGCAAACTGGAATCACTTCGGTTAAAAGTGGGATAACTTCTTCATTATAACTCCTATGATCTTGAGTCAACTTCAGGGTGATTCGACACTGATTTATGAATCCAAATCAATCTTCTTACATCGTGATTCATTCTGGTTTTATTAGTATCAAGAATAAATTGCCAAATCTCCAAACAGGACAAACTGGAATCATTTCGGTTAAAAGTGGGATTACTTCTTCATTATAACTCCAATGATATTGATTCAACTTCAGGGTGATTCTACACTGATTAATGAGTCCAAATCAAGATTCTTACATCGTGATTCAATTCTTGGTTAATTATATGAATCAAAAAGAAATTAGCCAAAATCTCCAACAGATAAACTGGACTCACTATCGGTTAAAAGTGGGATAACTTCTTCATCATAACTCCTATGATATTGATTCAAATTCAGGGTATTCACACTGATTTATGAGTCCAAATAAAGCTTCTTACATCTTGATTCATTATGGTTTGATAACATAGAATCAAGAAGAAATTGCTAAACTCTCCAAAACAGGGCAAACTGGAATCACTTCGGTTAAAAGTGGATAACTTCTTCATCATAACTCCTATGATCTTGAGTCAACTTCAGGGTGATTCTACACTGATTTATGAGTCCAAATCAAGCTTCTTACATCGTGATTCATTCTGGTTTATTAGTATCAAGAAGAAATTGCCAAATCTCCAAACAGGGCAAACTGGAATCACTTCGGTTAAAATGGGATAACTTCTTCATCATAACTCCTATGATCTTGAGTCAACTTCAGGGTGATTCTACACTGATTATGAGTCCAAATCAAGCTTCTTACATCGTGATTCATTCTGGTTTTATTAGTATCAAGAAGAAATTGCCAAATCTCCAACAGGGCAAACTGGAATCACTTCGGTTAAAAGTGGGATAACTTCTTCATCATAACTCCAATGATACTTGAGTCAACTTCAGGGTGATTCTACACTGATTTATGAGTCCAAATCAAGCTTCTTACATCGTGATTCATTCTGGTTTTTATTAGTATCAAGAAGAAATTGCCAAAATCTCCAAACAGGACAAACTGGAATCACTTCGGTTAAAAGTGGGATAATTTCTTCATCATAACGTCCTATGATTTGATGTCAACTTCAGGTGATTCTAACACTGATTAATGAGTCCAAATCAAGCTTCTTACATCGTGATTCATTCTGGTTTTATTAGTATCAAGAAGAATTGGCCAAATCTCCAAAACAGGGTAAACTGGAATCACTTCGGTAAAAGTGGATAACTTCTTCATCATAACTCCTATGATCTTGATTCAACTTCAGGGTGATTCTACACTGATTAATGAGTCCAAATCAAGCTTCTTACATCGTGATTCATTCTGGTTTATTAGTATCAAGAAGAAATTGCCCAAATCTCAAACAGGCAAACTGGAATCACTTCGGTTAAAAGTGGGATAACTTCTTCATCATAAACTCCTATGATCTTGATTCAACTTCAGGGTGATTCTACACTGATTTATGAGTCCAATCAAGATTCTTACATCGTGATTCATTCTGGTTTTAATGTAGTATCAAGAAGAAATTACCAAATCTCCAAACAGGGTAAACTGGAATCACTTTGGTTAAAAGGGGATAACTTCTTCATCATAACTCCTATGATCTTGATTCAACTTCAGGATGATTCTGCACTGATTTATTAGTCCAAATCAAGCTTCTTACATCGTGATTCATTCTGGTTTTATTAGTATCAAGAAGAAATTGCTAAATCTCCAAACAGGGTAAACTGAAATCACTTCGGTTAAAAAAGGGATAACCTCTTCATCATAACTCCTATGATCTTGATTCTACTTCAGGATGACTCTGCACTAATTTATGAGTCCAAATCAAGCTTCTTATATCTTGATTCATTCTGGTTTGATTAGAATCAAGAAGAAATTACCAAATCTCCAAACAGGTTAAACTGGAATCACTTCGGTTAAAAGTGGGATAACTTCTTCATCATAACTCCTATGATATTGATTCAACTTCGGGGTGATGATCCACTGATTTATGAGTCCACATCAAGATTCTTACATCATTATTCATTCTGTTTTGATTAGAATCAAGATGAAATTGCCAAATCTCCAAACAGGGTAAACTGGAATCACTTCGGTTAAAAGTGGGATAACTTCTTCATCATAACTCCTATAATCTTGATTCTACTTCAGGGTGATTCTACACTGATTAATGATGAAAACTAAAGAGATATCTGAGGTAATAAGAGTATTTGAGACGTTGAAAGAGATTAGAAGAGATTAAAAAAGACTCGGAGACTAAAGATTGAGAGAAGACTATGAATCCATTTCTGGATATGAAGAACTAGAGAGAGAGTAAGAGAGACTCGAAATGTTTGCTTGTTTATTCATCTGAGTATAGGTTACAATATATAGGGAAGCATTAACCTTAGCCACAAACGGTCATAAAGGTTAAGGTTTACAATAGGGAAACGTGGTTAGTCTAAGGGAGAGGCGCGCCTTCTTTTGAATACTTGGCTGAGGAAGCTTGATGCCTTTGGCATCTTGACTAGATGTGATGTGAT
>CAJHQQ010005148.1:0-19942 GCA_905132885.1 Moricandia moricandioides | reverse complement strand
AGAGAGAGATGATTTGGGGGAATAGAGAGCTTTTGTCTCCTCCTTTGAGCTCGTACCTCATACTTCTCACCGGTCATATCAATAAAGCTTCAGATGTGTGCTAGTATTCTTTTCTTAAATTGTCAGCGGTGGAGCGTATAGATCAAGCTCCCATTGAGTTCGAGTAGTCAAACTGGGTTTGCGTCTCATGTCGATGCGCAGTCTCTGTCACTCTGATCGATCGATTTCACACAAGACGGTGTGGATTGATGTTAGTCGATTCACACGAAACACTGATTCGTGTAGGTTATCATGCGTCGATCGAGGTTCGCTCTGGTGGTGTCGATCGATGCGATGTAGAAGTGCGGAGTTGATAGCAGAGATTTTCCAGCTCACAAAATCCTCTATCTTGGGAGCATATCCTCTCTCTTGACTCTCTTCCAGAAAGTCATCATCAAGTCATGCATTGACGTGATGCCTTTCGCCAGCCTTGATTTTCTACGACATCTATGCAAAGCTTTGCATGGCTGTCTTAGATGGTCCCTACTTGTATTTCCATACAACGTTGATCTCTCTATAATTTGATTGCACACATAGGTGTGCTGAGGTTTTCAGTCTAACTATGAAGGTATTGATGAGAGTGTGAGGTATCGCATAACACATCTATCATTCCAGTTGATCCCAGCATATCAATCATCGTGTTGTCCAATACCTTAAAAACTCTGAGATCGGAAGGCCATTGCTGGGGAGAGGTCTTGTTGCTTTCCTCTGAGCGTTTCCTGGATGGAGGAGATTTCCTAAGAGTAGTACGTGTAGATAGATCCATAAGTCTTGTATTGTTGTTAAAGGGTCTTCGCTGTGAATCTGATAATGTACTACACACTTGAAAGATTCCAATGTGACGATACAGAGAGATCCTGTTGAAGCCGATGAAATCGCCTTATCATCTTGGAACTGTATTGCACATTACATGTATAGTTTAGCATCTTCTTCGCGCATCTCATACTTGCTCCGCAGACAGCAATTGCTGTCCACGTCTGCAAAGTAACTTGCATTCTGAAGAATCTCTAAAATCTATCTCAGTCCTTGAGCTCATCTCAATCTGCTCCACTGTGCTTACAACAGCTTAGAGCTGATTTCTCTAACTCTAAATCGGTGTTTCATTGGTACTGCTCGCTAGATGGCAGATTTTCAAGTCATCTTGTAGCTCATAGGTAGGCTTCTGTTGCTGAATTTCTCTCACTAGCTGGTCTATAGCCATCTGATATTGTTAGTCCAATAGCGTCTGAATAATAAAAAAGTGCTAAGATAGCTGAACTTCGTTGAACATGATTTTGAAAATCACTCTGGGTATGCTAACTGTGAGTCACTAGATGCGCACGAGTTTCTAAAAGATTTCTGAAGGCTTCCTGTAGAAATAAGTAGCATCTTGACTCCTTAAGGTACTCTTCATGGCTCTTGCGTAACAAAGAAGTTATCGCAGTAAAGCGTTATTTGATGTCACAGTTCAAGATGTTCAGGCCGAATAGCCTGGTGGTGAGTTTGCTTAAGGCTGATAATATGAATACTGGTCTCAGCAAGTGAGTACTGAAGAGGCTTACAGATAAAGATAGTGTCTGCGAGAGACCCACTCCATGTGGCTATAGCAGTCATGTAGATCGTCAAATCACACTGACAGATTTGCAATCCATAGGGTGGCCACTGTTGGCATAAAGCTCCGTCGGTGAAGAGCGTGTTTGTGCTAGCAATAACGGAGTCACGAATACCAGAAACGGAGCATATATCTCAGATCAACGTGTTCTTCTATGAAGCTGGAGGAACAGAATGGGGATTGCTGTCTTTGGTGTAGAACTGGTCTGGAAGTGGTTGTAGTCATCGCCTTTTCAGCGTTCTCTGAGAGCTTGTGGTGGTTAGCTTTAGTTTGAGCTATTGCAGCGTCTGCTTATGGTTCTGCTTCTGTAACAGAGATTACAGCCCCCTGATCGTCTATCTTTTGACCTGCTGCATTACGCAGAAGACCGTTTAGGTCATCCAAGTCTCTATTCTCATTAGGAACAACTATTATATGCGCAACCATCTGAACTCGTCTTCTGCCATCAATCGATGCGGGTGGGATGCTGTCGATCAATGCTATGTGATCAATGTCGGTCGATGCTAGAGTTCTGATGTCGGTCGATGTTGTCCGTAAAGAAGTGTCGGTCGACGCTGAGTGTATGCCGTCAATCAATGTTTTTCGTCTTTCTTTGCGGATCCTGCGTTCGAGTTGCAGTGGTTCAGAGAACAGTAAGTCTTGTCCTTTGTTGCTCCTAGTACTCTTTTGCATGCACATGAAAAATAAAGAAAAAGAAGAATCAGTAAACTTGAAAGCAACAAACCTAGACTAAGTCCTAGAAAATAAATCTAATGGCGATCAATGTTACCCGACAACGACGCCAAATTTGACGTGAGTGTGTTTTTATGTTTTAATAGGATAATAATATCCTAAACAAACAGCAGTCAAATTAACCCTTGCTTCTAACACACAATACAATAATACTCTTGTCAAGAGAGATCAGGTGTAGTACTTAGGGATCAAATCCACATAGAACAATGGCAAACAATATATTACTTATTTCTAAAAGCTAAGCTAGGTAACTGTATATATTGGTAGCAAGTAATCAGGTGAACGAAATATTCCTTATTAGAAAGTATAGATGCAATATGGAAATATGCTAGTAATGTAAATATAAAAATATGCTAGTAATATAGATATGGAAATATGCTAGTAATGTAAACATGGAAATATGCTAGTAGTGTAAATATGAAAATATGCTAGATCTAGGGTTTCAGGCAAGTAGATTATAGTAATAGAAGTTAAAGGTATTTAATCATGGAACTCGAAATCTAATGTAAATGACACCAGCTCTCGCATGCGCACCTAATCTATTGACCAAGTCCAATGTCTTAGCTCTTGCTTGTTGACACGGAATGACCGTCGATCAATGGCAATGATCCTGCGTCGATCGATGGTTTCTTGAGTCAAGCGTTATGACCTAATTCGATAAGTTCACTAGATTGGCTAAATCAAGTCTCGTTTGTTTCTGAAACCTAGCTCAACAAGAATAGATTCCGGTAGTAGACCATGCTCTCGCTTGCGCCTAATTATCGACATGATCGTTGGCGTCAAATCTATTACACGTTCAGGTTGGTATTGTTTCGTGATTCTTTGATGAAACGCTAGCGCAGTTCAGAAACGAGTTACGATTCCGATGATAGTTACATCATCGACGGCAAGGGTGCGTCTCCGCTGATCCGATCGCTTGCGCTAATATCCTGACTTATCAGGGTTCTAGTTAGCTACTCTAGAATCCCACTAGATCATAAATAGCACAATTCTCCATATGCCTATAGCTATCTAAGTATGACTCGTCAAACGATTCTATTGTTTGGACTATCCATGCAGTAGCATGTTTGAGTGAGACCCTACAAAGCTAGCTCATATGATGACAGGGTTCTTATCTCATTCTTTCAATATTGAGTAAGCAATCAGTAGATTTGCAGTAGATTAAAATTGCATAGATCACGTAGATTAATTGGGGTTTCAAGCACATTATATACCACCTATCAAATATGATCTAATGCGACACACTACACACAAACATGCCTTCCCCCCCTTAACTCTAGCACCCTTAGCATGAATGCCAATACATAAAGTATAAATAAACCCCTAAAGTCTAGGTCAAAACTCGTCCAATGGTAGTCTTGTAATATTGAGTCATGAGTCTAACTTGGGCTTGTAAGTCGGCTGTCTGTGAACTGGACATCGATCGATGGCAGATGTGCAGCATCGATCGACCTTGGTCATGTAACATCGGTTGATGCCTATGTTGTATCGTTGATCGATGGTAATCGATGGTAATCTCGTACTTTAATTCTCTTCATTAATCAGCTACGGATTAATCCTCTCCAAATGCTCCAAGTATCTCCATATATCTCCAAAACGTACCTAGACCTGTAAAGACCTCAAAACATAGCCTAGACACACATAACAAACCCTAATTAGAGCCTATAACATGGTCTAAAACTGGTAATAAATAGGCTATATCGGCTCATTGAAGATCCAGTGTCGGAGAGGGCGTTAGGGTATTTGTTTCCTTTGATGAAGCATGGAATCACAAACTTCCCAGGATCACTTTTCTTTTTCTAACAAGTTCTCTGTTTCATCTTCTCTCTGAGGTGATTGAACATGGTTTCTATGTCATCATCTGTTTCCCTTGTTTCCCTGAAAAACATCCACAATCTGTGAGTATAATAAGCTTCATCAAAATATATATATATATAAAGTAATTTTAAAAACTCTTTTAGCAAAGCCATCCATCTCTTTTTCATTGGCTTCTCTGCGTAGATGTTTTGGGATCTTTTGCCTCCTCTTTGAGTGTCCCTCATATTCTCTATCAAGATCTGTAGATTCAGACGTATTTGTATTCTGTTCTGAAGTTGTTGTAGTTGGAAGCACAATCTGACTTGCGTTGAGGTTGGGTAATTGGACTGGGTTTCCACGATGTCGATCGATGGCGGGCATTGAGGGTTGATAGATTCCTTCGTCTCTATGTCAATCGATATCGTGATCATGCTGTCGATCGATGTTAGTTGATTCACATGAGGCTACCGATTCTTTAGGTTTCACTGTCGTTCGATGCTCGTTGTCTTGCGTTGATCGAAGCTGAAGGGAATTGCCGAGTGATATAGAATTTCCACACGAAAGTTGCTGTCTTTGGGTTTCACTTCTTCGCAGAAATCCTCATCAATTAATGCATTGAGGTGATGCCTTTGCCCATTCTCCATCTTCTCCTTAATCAAGCCCTCATGTCTCCTAATGGTCTCACTTGTTTGCATCACTTGGCTCTCAAACTTCTTCACGTGGGTGCTAAGGTTTTCGAACTTGGTGTTGAGGTTGAGGTACAAACTATCTATCTTTGTGTTGAAATACACAGTCATCTTCGGTTGTCCCTCTAAGACTCTATCAACCATTTCTTCAATCTTGCTTCCCTGTTTTTTTGGAGGACGATTTTGGTAGTAGGAAGATCCATATGTCATGTCGTTGTTGAAGGGCTTTCGCTGTGAACTCTGATTAATGTTACTCCTTTGACCATCACCATAGGAGTTCCTGCTGAAACCTGGATTTCCTTGTCTCTGCAAAACCATTTCCATCGATGTAGTTCACATCCTCTTCTTCAATATCATCTTCTCCAGACTCTACCGCTTTTACCTCTGCAAAAGTAACCTGATTTCTGAAAAATTTCTGGACTCTATCCAGCTTTGCTTTTACCTCTTCAATCTGCTCCTTGCTTATTGTTGGAGTTGATTTCTTCCTCAAAAATTGGTGTTCTTGGAACTTCTGCTAGATGCCAGATTCTCGATCAATCTTATAGCTTCTTCAAGGCTCAAGTGCTGAAATTTCCTTCACTAGATGTGTCCAAATCCATCTGATACTGCAGTCCAATCCCTCTGAAGAAAGTTCTAAGAAGTTGCACTTCGTTGAACCCATGATGTGGACAGTCTCTCTGGTATGACTTGAATATGAACCATGAGTTTCTTAAAGACTCTGATGGCTCTTGTGAAAAAGTGGCAATCTTGCTGCTCAGATCTTCTACTCTTGCGTCATCAAAGAAGTTACGCAAGAAACCATTCTTAATGTCTGTAGAAGATGTAAGAGATCCGGGTGGTAGCTGCTTAATCCAAAATGAAGCTTTGCCAGCAAGTGAGTACTTCAAGAGCTTACAGAAAAGATAGTCCTCAGGGACTCCATTGGCTTTAATAGTAGTCACTAGATCCTCAAATCGCTCCAGATGATCCATAGGGTGTTCATGTCGCAACCCATGGTAAGGTGTCTGCGCTACAAGTCCAAAGTAGGCGGGCTTGATCTCAAAATTGTTTCTCTGAAAAGCTGGAGGACGAATGGCGGATCTGTTGGCATAGTACTTGTCCGGATGGTTGTAGTCAGCCAGCGTTTTGAGCAGCTGGGGCTTTAGATTGAGGTTGAGTTATTGCAGCGTCTGCTTCTGTATCAGGGATTATAGTCCCTTGATCGTCTATCCTTTGACCTGCTGCATTATGCAGATGACGGTTGAGGTCATGCAATCTCCATTCTCATTCGGAACCATAATTATAAGCGCAACCATCTGAACTCGTCTGCTGTCGGCGATCGATGCGGACGAGGTGCTATCGAGCGATGCTAATTGATCAATATTGGTTGATGCTAGAGATATGGTATCGGTCTATGGTTGAGTTCTGATGTTGGTCAATGGTTGAGTTCTGATGCCGGTTGATGCTGTCCGTAAAGATGTATCAGTCGATGCTGAAGGTATGCCGTCGATCGATGCGTGTTGTCTTTCATTTCGGATCGTGCGTTCGAGTTCTTGTGGGTCAAAGAACAATAAGTCTTGTCCGTTGTTTCTCCTGGTACTCTTTTGCATGCACCTGAAAACAAAGAAAAAGAAAAATCAGTAACCTTGAAATTAACAAACCTAGACTAAGTCCCTGAAAATAAATCTAATGGCGATCAATGTTCCCCGGCAACGGCGCCAAATTTGATGTGAGTGTGTTTTTATGTTTAAATAGGGTAATAATATCATAAACAAACAGCAGTCAAATTAACCCTTGTTTTTAACACAAAAAATAATAATACGCTTGTCAAGAGAGATTAGGTGTAGTACTTAGAGATCGAATCCACAGAGAACAATGGCACACAATAGATTTCTTATTTCTAAAGGTTAAGATAGGTAACTATATATATTGGTAGCAAGTAATCAGGTCAAAGAAATAATCCATATTAGAAGGTATAGATGCATTATGGAAATATGCTAGTAATGTAAATATGGAAATATGCTAGTAATGTAAATATGGAAATATGCTAATAATGTAAATATGGAAATAAGCTAGATCTATGTTTCAAGAAAGTGGATTATAGTAGATAAAGGTTAAAGGTATTTAATCATGGAACTCGAAATATAATGCAAAAGACACCAGCTCTCGCATGCGTGCCTAATCTATTAACTAAGTCCAATGTCTCAGCTCTCGCTTGTTGACACGAAATGACCGTCAATTGATGGCAATGATCCTTGTCTATCGATGGTTTCTTGAGTCAAGCGTTATAACCTAATTAAATAAGTTCACTAGATTGTCTAAATCATCTCTTGTTTGTTTCTAGCAACCTAGCTCAACAGAATAGATTCCGGTAGTAGACCATGCTCTCGCTTGCGCCTAACTATCCTGTTATCAGAGTTCTAGTTAGCTACTCTAGAACACAAGAAATAAACACAATTCCTTTAATTGATCTAATAATAACCTTAACAATTCTATTGGTTGGCTAATTCATCATTATCATTGATAAACCCTAAACCTAGTTAATAACTACTTAGACATAATTGAAGTAAGAATATAAATCTTGATAAAATGTATACATAGAATATTGGGGTTTCAAAGCACACTTAGAATACACTAGCAAATGCTAGCGCGCACACACACACACACACAAACTATTGCCCCGTTAACTCTAGCACACTTAGAATGGTGCAATACCTAAAGTATAAAACCCTAAAGTCTAGGTCAAAACTCGCCAAGGGTAGTATTGTAATTTTGTGTCATGTCTCTAACTTGGGCTTGAAAGTCCGCTGTCTGCGAACTGGACATCGATCTATGGCAGATGTGCAACATCGATCGATCTTGGTCATGTAACATCGGTTGATTCCTTCGTTGTATCGTCGATCGATTGTAATCTCGTACTTCGACTCTCTTCAATGATCAGCAATGGATTATTCTTCTCCAAATGCTCGAAAATCTCCAAGTATCTCCATATATCTCCAAAACGTAACTGGAACTGTAAAGACCTTAAAACATAGCCTAGAAACACATAACAAACCCTAAATAGAGTCTATAACATGATCTAAAACTGGTAATAAATAGGCTATATCAATACACCTGAAAGACAAAAGAAAAGAAAAATCAATAACTTGAAAGTAAAACAAACCTAGAATAAACCCTAGAATTGTAATCTAATGGCGATCAATGTTCCCCGGCAATGGTGCAAAATTTGACATGAGTGTGTTTATTGTTCTAGTTGGGTATAAATATCTTAAATAATTAACTTTCAAATTAACCCTTAATTCTAAAACACAAAACAATACTTTTGCCAAGAGAGATCAGGTGTAGTACTTAAGTATCAAATCCACAGAGAACAATGGCTCACAATAGATTTCTTATTTGTAAAGGTTATTCTAGGTGATTATATATATTGGTAACAAGTAATCTGTAAAACCCGTATTTTCGAAATAACAAAACAATAACAAAATAAATAAATAATCTGAAAATCCCATAAATAACTCGAAACACCGTAAGTCCAAAATTAAAATAAACTCAATAAATGTCGATGATAAAATAAGATATAAGTCTGAAAATAACACGAAAGAAATCAGTCCAAAAGCACCAATCCAAAAGAACCACTCATGCTCGTCAGTCTCACCTGAAAGGGGAAAAAAGAAAGAGGGGTGAGTAACAGGGGAGTCACTCAGTGAGGTATGGGATGCTAGACACGCAAACCACTGACTAAGTAAATAGAACTCCCACTATGGAAGTTTAGCACTAGCATGATCAAGCACAACGCCTATGGCATTACACAGAACAAACAATGCACTGATAGTGCATAACTAGCTCATACACCCCGCATTCTCCTCATACGGATATACGTCATCATAATAAGCGTCGCTCGCCCAGACGTCTCTGGACCCCCGCCCGTAACCGATAAGCCTCAAATGCAAACATCTCTGCACCACGCCCCACTCAAATATGCGTCGATAGCCCAAACGTCTCTGAGCCCCCGCCCTCCAATATGCGTCGATATCCCGGATGTCTCCGAAAACCCGCCCTCATAAGCGTTGCTAATCCACATCTCTCTGAACAGCCGCTCTCATAAGCGTTGCTAATCCAGATCTCTCTGAACAGCCGCCCTCGTCACATAGTCCCTACTCATAACTATGTATACGTATATATATATATAACATCATTTAACATCACTCAATCCATATCAAGTTGAATCCTCTAGACCCCTAATTCCGGTTTACATTGAATCATAACTATCACACAAGACTCGATCCAATCAGACGAAACATGTTTTGAAACTAAACTACGATAGAAAGAATTCTACACTAGTAACGGGCTTTACGGAATAGACCCTCATCCTTTAGCAATAAGGAAAAGTGGTATTTATGAACTCCTGCTCCTCAAATAGACTCCAAATCTGAAATCAGGGTAAAAAATCGAGTCAGAACGCCCTTCGAATGGTCGATAACGGATAACCGGTGATCTAGTCAAAAAGTCAACCCGCAGGTCAAAGGTTAACCCGGTCAACTCTGACCCAAGCCGGTCAGCCTTTGACCAAATTGAAATCGAATTGAACCAATCGGTTTACCTTAACCGTATTCGATTTCAATTGGACCAATCGGATTGCTTAACCAAAATTGATTTCAAATAACCAGTTGGTTTAATCTAATTCAATTTTAATTTCCAATAACCAACCGGTTTAGCAAACCAAAACCAAAATCAATTTAACCAACCGGTTAACCGAGTCACTGAGTTGACTCGGCCGAGTTACCGAGTCACCGAGTTGACTTGGCCGAGTTGCCGAGTCACCGGCGACGGTCACCGGCGGTTGCGGCAGAGGGACGGCAGCTTACCGGAAAAGTCACCGGCAACGGCGGAGGCGTGGCGGCGACACGGCGGTGGGTGGTCGAAGACGGCGGCTACGATGAACGGCGGCCGGCAGCGGTGGCGAGTGGGGCTCACGCCCGACTGCTCCGGCGACCTGCAGCGACGCGTGGACCTCACGCGCGGGGCTTCCAGTGGCGCGTGGCGGCGGCTCTCCGGCTGATCTTCCTGCTTCTGACTCGTCTCGACGTCCCGAACATAGTGGTGGCCTTGGATTTGTGAAAAAACACACGGTTAGAGAGGTAAGATCGATTTTCTAAACGGAAATAACATAACACACGGCCACGACGGTTTTTGGAGGTTACCTTCTATGATTTCCGGGGGTGGGGCATCCGATCTCGACTTTGGCGACGGTGGCTGAAGCTGATCGGTTCTAGATCTCCCTGACGGCACAGTTTCTGCAGAGGCTCAACGCGTCTAAACTTTTCTGAATAAAAAGATGAAGTGAAGCTCTAATTTATAGAAAAATATCTAGGGTTTGCAGCAGGTTAAATGGGCTTTGCTCAGCCCTAGGATTTGGGTCGTTACAATTCTCCCCCCCCCCTAATAAGCGATTCGACCCCGAATCCTGCTCACGGTCCGACTGCGCTATAACATCCAGAAAAAGCTCTCGATAATTTGTCCTCATCTTATTCTCCATTTCCCATGTCTCCTCCTGGATCCCATCTCTCTCCCAACGGACCTTAACCATCATTGTCATCATCCCCTGTACCGCTTTTACCTGTCGCTCCAAAATCTCAACTGGCTGAATAGGTGCAGACAAATTTTTGCCGAGATCACGTGGTGGCTGCTGCAAAATGAGCTCTGGTTCTCTTACGACCTTCCTCAACACTGATACATGGAACACATCATGGAAATCTGACAACTCCGCTGATAACTGCAATCTATATGCCACTGCTCCAATCCGCTCCACAATGGGGTACGGTCCCATATATCTCGGTTTAAGCTTCTTTAGCTTACGAGTCTTAGATCCTCCCTGAAATGTCCTCATCTTCAGGTACACTAAGTCACCCACCTGAAACTCCAAATCTTTTCGGCGCTTATCTGCATAACTCTTCTGTCGGTCATGGGCTTCCTTCAGCCGAGTCTTGAGCATCTCAACTTGCTCTACCGTCTCTTGAACCATTGCTGGTTCTATGACACGTCGTTTCCCTACTTCTTTCCAACAAAATGGTGTACGAAAATGCCTACCATAAAGAGCTTCATACGGTGCCATCTCAATACTGGAATGGTAGTTGTTATTGTAGGCAAACCCTGCTAGAGGTAAATACTTTCCCCAGCTCCCTTCCCAATCCAAAACACAAGCCTTGAGCATATCCTCCAAACTCTGAATAGTCCTCTCTGACTGCCCATCTGTCTGTGAATGATAAGTTGTACTCAAATATGCGTCGATAGCCCAAACGTCTCTGAGCCCCCGCCCTCTAATATGCGTCGATAACCCGAATGTCTCCGAACCCCCACCCTCATAAGCGTTGCTAATCCAGATCTCTCTGAACAGCCGCCCTCATGAGCGTTGCTAATCCAAATCTCTCTGAACAACCGCCCTCATCACATAGTCCCTACTCATAACTATGTATACGTATATATATATTTAACATCACTCAATCCATATCAAGTTGAATCCTCTAGACCCCTAATTTTGGTTTACATTGAATCCTAACTATCACACAAGACTCGATCCAATCAGACAAAACATGTTTCGAAACTAAACTACGATAGAAAGAATTCTACACTAGTAACGAGATTTACGGAATAGACCCTCACCATTTAGCAATAAGGAAAGTGGTATTTATGAACTCCTGATCCTCAAATAGACTCAGAATCTGAAATCAGGGCGAAAAATCGAGTCAGAACGCCCTTCGAATGGTCGAAAATCGATAACTGGTGATCTGGTCAAAAAGTCAACCCGCAGGTCAAAGGTCAACCGGTCAACTCTGACCCAAGACGGTCAACCTTTGACCAAATTGAAATCAAATTGAACCAATCAGTTTACCTTAACCGTATTCGGTTTCAATTGGACCAATCAGTTTGCTTAACTAAAATTGATTTCATATAACCAGCTGGTTTAATATAATTCAATTTTAATTTCCAATAACCAACCAGTTTAGCAAACCAAAACCAAAATCAATTTAACCCAACCGGTTAACCGAGTCACCGAATTGACTCGTCGGGTTGACTCAGCCGAGTTGCCGAGTCACCGGTGAGTCACCAGCGACGGTCACCGGCGATGGCGAAGGAGGGACGACGGCTTACCGGAAAAGTCACCGGCGACGGCGGGTGGTCGGAGATGGTGGCTCCAACGAATGGCGGCCGGCGGTGGTGGCGCGTGGGTCTCACGCGCGGGGTTTCCGGTGGCATGTGGCGGCGGCTCTCCAGCTGATCTTCCTGCTCCTGACACGTCTCGACGTCCCGAACACGATGGTGGCCTTGGATTTTTGAAAAACCACACGGTTAGAGAGATATGATTGATTTTCTAAACAGAAATAACACAACACGCGGCCACGACAGTTTTCAGAGGTTACCTTCGACGATTTCAGGGGGTGGGGTGTCCGATCTCGACTTTGGTGACGGTGACTGAGGCTGATCGGTTCTAGATCTTCCTGACGGCACAATTTCTGCAGAGGTTCAACGCGTCTAAACTTTTCTGAATAAAAAAATGAAGTGAAGCTCTAATTTATAGAAAAATACCTAGGGTTTCCATCAGGTTAAATGGGCTTTGCTGGGCCCTAGGATTTGGGTCGTTACATAATCAGTCTAAGGAAATATTCGTTATTGGAAGGTGTAAATACAATATGGAAATATGCTAATAATGTAATTATGGAATGATGCTAATAATATAAATATGGGAATATGCTACTAAACTAACTAGATGCAAATGTAAATATGCTAGATCTAGGGTTTCAATCTCAATGAATTATAGGGATTAAGTAGCACGGATATGTAAATACTCTAAAATTCAAATATTAACTATTCTGACCCTTTTAACTCCAACTTTTGTATGCGAGAAAAAAGAAAGACCATCGATCGACAGCTAAGGCCTGGTGTCGATCTACGGTGAAATCAGAAGGAAGTTTGAACGAGATTTGATATGTTCACCAAGCTAATTTAGAACAGCTCTCACATGCGCATAATAACCTAGTTCAATGGAGTATATTCTGGCACAAAACCTACTCCCTTAGTCGTCCATGTCCTACTTTCGAGATCCTAGTTAGCTACTCTAGCATGCAAGCATTAAGCACAACTCAATTAATGAAAATAAACTTAACCTAGCAATCCTACTTTTGGGCTTATCCATGATTGCTATCATTCAACCCTAAATCTAGTTGATAACTACTCAGAAATAATCAAAGTAAGAATAATGATCTGAATATAATGCATATATAAAATACTTGGGTTCCAATAAAAATCTCCCTAAGGAGTTATGAATCTTCTCCCCTAATAGAATACTAAAAACTCTAGAACGTCGCACCGTACGTCGCTCTCTGTTACTGGTGTCATACATATAGTATAAATATAAAACCCTAAAATCTAGGTCAAAACTCGTCCACAGGTAATCTTATAATCATGTGTCTTGTCTATAACTTGGGCCTGAAATCGGCTGTCTGCGAATTGGTTATCGATCAATGGAAACTGTTCAGCATTGATTGATTTTGGTCATGTAACATCGGTCGACGTCAAGATAGTGTCGTCGATCGACGGCAGTCTTGTACTTTGACTCTTTCAATGATCAGCAACGGATTATTCTCCTCTAAATGATCCAAAAGCTCCAAGTATCTCCATACATCTCCAAAATGTACCTTGACCTATAAAGACTTTAAAACACATAATATACCCTAAATAAAGCCTATAACATGGGTTAAAACTGGTAATAAATAGGCTATATCACGGTTTTTACAATTTCTTTTGGAGAAATAGTCCTTTGTATGATTACATGATGCTGGCTCTGCAAAATAATAAGCCAATCGTATAGTTGAAATAACATTGGTGTTAAAGTTAATCGTTATCATTTTATATGATTGACTCGGAGTTTTACGAGAAGACAAGTCTTTGCGATTTTATCATTAAACTTAAATAGAAACTCCAATGAAGACGAAAACAAGAAACAGCCTAGTCAAGATTCAAAAAAGAGAGAGATGAAGAGTATACATTCTAGTCGACCACGGGCGACTAGACATTTGCACGCGTCTAGTCGCCCATGGGCGACTGGCTATACAGAGAGTCTAACTGCCCATGGGCGGCTAGACGTGGGGTGCAACTAGTCGCCCATGGGCGACTAAACTCTTGGGAAAGTTTAGTAGCCCATGGGCGACTAGACTTTTCTAAATGTCTAGTTGCCCATGTGAGAAGAGAATTTTGGAAGAGTTTAGTCTTCCATGGGTGACTAGACGTAGTGTGCGTCTAGTCGCCCATGGGTGACAAGTTGATTCGTTGATCGGGACGAGATGGATTAGGCGATGAGGAATTCAGATAGGAATATTTCTTGTTTTCTTTTTTATCGAAAGAGAGATAACGTTTTTCGCGGTAACTTTCAGACATTAATTTGGTCGTGACCATTTTTGACCCCCAACATTTAGTGATAGTGTTTTTGGAGATGCATCGTGTTCCAGGTTCTCGGAATTTTGACGTCTTCCATGTTGGAGATTTCATACACACCTAGTAGGACCACTTTTATTACCTTGTAAGGTCCTTCCCAGTTTTCCCGCTTTTCGTTCGGTGGTGTTTTCAAAAAAAATTGCGCAATACTAGATCGCCTTCCTTGGATCTGCGGCTACATACGTTTGAGTTGTATTAATTTGCGGCCGCTTGTTGGTAGTTTTGAATCCGTATGAGGGCCTGATCCCGGCGCTCATTGATGAGGTCGATATCATCCAACAAAATCAGATTGTTCAAGTCTTCTCGTTCCAGGAGTAGTCTCCAGCGTATTCTGGATAAATCGACTTCCGTCGCGATCATGCATTCTGATCCATATACAAAGGCGAACAGGGTTTCTCATGTTTCTCTTCTTGGAGGCGTTCGATGTGACCATAAGACTCCTTCGAGCTCTTCTGCCCATCGACCCTTTTTGGCGTCTATGTGTTATGAAGCCCATCTACGATGGTTTTATTAATAGTTTCATCCTGGCAGTTGCCCTGCGGGTATCTGGGAGTCGACTTGGTTAGTGGTATCTTCCATTTTTTGCAAAACGCCTCGAACCTTGTCGAGATAAACTGAGACCCGTTTCTTTTACGATCTCGTATGAGATTATGTGTTTGCGGATGATATTTATCCATGCGAAGCTTCCGACTTGGGCTTCCTTAATGCTTGCAAATGAGTCTGCTTCGACCAATTTTGAGAAGAAATTTCTTAAGACTAACATGTATTGTTTCTGTTTAGATTTGTGCATGGGACCGACAATATCCATTGACCACCGCATGAACGACTATGGTGCTGAAATAGAAGAGAGAACCTCCGCAGGTTGATGGATCGTTGGTGCGTTCCTCTGGCATTTTTCACAGTTTCGTGCAAACTTCTCGCAGTCTTTGATCATCGTTGGCTAATAATAGCCATGGTAATTTATTTTGATTGCGAGGGAACTTCCGCCAGAGTGATTTTTGCAGGATCCAGAATGGACCTCTTCCATGATTTTCCAGGCTTTGTTTCCTTCCATGCATGTCATAAGTGGTCCGGAGAATCTCCACTTGTAGATTTCTCCGTCTACTAGGACGTATCGTGCGGCTTGTTTTTTTATCTTCAGGGCCGCCCACTTCTCTGAAGGGAGTGTTCCATCGGCGATGTATGCTAGGATTGTTTCAATCCATGGTTTATCACAGCTGTATTCAGATCGTTTTGAGTTTTCTTCAGGTTCGACGTCAATTTCGTCGGCGTCATCGTCTATGAGGTTGATTAAGTTTGCAAAGACCGGTGGTCCGATGCTCGCATGCTCAATAAATTCTATAGGGATTACTCTTTTGAGACCCGTATCTGAGCTTGACGATAAGGCTGCTAGAAACTTGGCCTGGGCATTTCCCGAGAGGGGAATTCAGGTGAGAGCGAATTCATCGAATTCTTGAGCTAGGTCCTGGACGAGTTTAAGAATGTGTCCATTCTTTTGTCCCTTGCTTCGTACTCCCCGCTGTATTGGTTTTCCACCAGTTGAGAATTACATTATGCGTGGAAGTTACGTATCTTGAGACCATGAGCTAACCGCAAGCCTGCGACGAGAGCTTTGTACTTAGCTTCATTGGTTGAACCGTGTAAAACTAATCGAGACGATTGTTCCAACACTTACTTAGTTGGCGACATGACTCGAACCCCAAATCCTGAGCCTTGCTTGGATGAGATCTGTTGACATGAAGGGTCCAAGTCGAGTCAGGTTCTTGGTTTATCATGCCTTCCATAGGCAGTTCTACCAACAAATTGGCGAGTACTTGTGATTTTGCACAAGTTTTTGTTCGATACTCAATATTGTATTCACTCAACTCGACTGCCTTTTTGCACCTTCCCGATTGACTGGGACTGTGCAAAATCATTTGTAGTGGGAATGAGGTGAGTACTACAATTGCGTGCGACTGAAAATACTTTCTCAGTTTCCATGCTGACATTACGACGGTGTGAACTAGTTTTTCCATTAGAGGGCATCGTGTCTCGGCATCCAATAAGGTTTTACTCACCTAAAAATTTGGTTTTTGCTCGCCAAGTTCTTCTCTGATTGGAACGCCACTTACAGCTGTCATTGATACTGCAATATACAAGAACATAGGCTCCCCCTCGAAAAGTTTCACGAGGACTGGAGGAGTGGTCAAGCAATGATTTAACTGTTGGCAATCTTTTTCGCATTCTTCAAACCACTCAAATTTTTTGTTCGCTTTAAGAAATTAAGTGTTGCGACTTTCCGGTTAATCTTTTTACTTTGCGTTTGGTTCTGGGTGAAGCCATTTTAATCAGCATGTTACTTTGTTTCGGATTAGCTTTGATGCCTTGATATGTGATGAGGTATCCAAGAAATTACCCTGATACTACCGCGAACCTGCATTTAGCTGGGTTCAGCTTCATGTTATGCAGATATAGCCTCTCAAAACATTCTTGGAGATGGGCGATGTGATCTTGCTGTTCGGGAGATTTTACGAGCATATCATCGATGTAAACCTCCATGGTTTTTCGAGTTTCTCGGAGAACATGCGGTTCACGAGTCGTTGGTAAGTTTCACCTGCTTTCTTGAGACCAAAAGGCTTCACTTTGTAACACAAGGTGCCGCGATCGGTGATGAACGAAGTCTTTTTGAGATCATCGGTGTTCATCATAATTTAGTTATATCCCGAGAAGGCGTCCATGAAGAACATGAGATTGTTTCCCGCTGTTGCTTCTACCAAATGGTCGATATACGGCAGCGGGAAACTGTCATTTGGACACACCTTATTGAGATCAGGGAAACCGACGCAGAGTCGCAATCCCGTTTTTCTTTTTGACTACGACCGGACTAGCGATCCAGTTATGGTATCTGACCTTCGTTATGCACCTGACTTTAAGGAGTTTCTTGACCTCGTCATTGACCGTGGTTGCGCGTTCTGGTCCCAACTTTCGTCGCTTATGTTTAACAAGTTTGAAGGTTGGATCGACGTTGAGTTCATGACATGTTATGTTTATATCGATTCCTCGCATGTCTTCCACAGCCCACGCAAATGTGTGAAGGTTCTTTTTCATACATGCTATGAGCTCGGGTTTTAAGTGCTTGAGGAGGTTAGCGCCGATTTCCATGCGAATCTCAGGGAACCTCTCGTCGAGACATGCCGAAACAAAAGGTTTGCAAGTTGGTTTGCTTGTCTCTTCCAAAGCCTCAACCTTCCGTAGTTTCCAGAAGATTTCTTTTTCATCACGTTCTAGGGTGTTCTCGACGGAAGATGATTTCTTTTTCTTTTTGATAGAGTTTTTGTTGTCAAACTTTTTTGTTTTAGTTCTACGTCGAAAAGACTTTTGTTATTTTCTGATGTCCCCAGATTGTTTCGATTCCAAAGGGAGTCGAAAACTTAAGACACAAGTGGTATGTCAAAGGTATGGCTTACATGGTGATCGAGGACCTAAAATTCCATGATTTTGGTTATGGTCCTAGCTTTAACCTTGAGGTTAATCAAGCTGAGGGTCATAGTAGCTTCTCCCAAGAATCCCACTAACTGGCTCGGACTTTGATAAGCCCAAATATTTACCACTATGATACCATCTTATGAGCCCTATTTAGAGTGTATTATGTGTGTATAGGGTTGTCTTAGAGTATTTTCAAGTTCAGGTACGTTTTGGAGAACTTTGGTGTTTCTAGAGCTTTTTGAGATTTAAAACTACGCAGACGCGTCAGACGTTTATCTATGGATGGAGATATTCCCATGGTGAGATTTACATGATATTATGAGACAAGATATAGATTTTATTTAGCTTTCCAATTCCACCTGTTTGAGGCAAATCAGCATCATATAGCATATATTATGCATCTTTTACTGAAGAGTGGTCTATCTGCCTCGCGAGATTAAGCTGTCGAGGAGACGAAGGAGTGACGATCTATGACACAGCCTCCTTGTCGATAGACGGTGATCCCAGAATGCATATTTCAAGACCGCCTAAAGTCCAGAAGCCACAACAAGTTACCATAATACCCCTGGACGACCCAAATCCCTATTTATATGTTTCAAAGCGATTATTTAGGCTTGATGATATCTAAGCTTTCTTTTGTTCCTAGTTCTATGGTTAGGAAAGAAGGGAGGAACTCCTTCAGAGTTCTCCTGGAAATCCTTTAGTGATTTATTATTGATTTTTATTTATTCTATCCATCTATGATTTATGTTTCTTTGATCATGTCTGAGTAGATATCATGCTAGATTTAAAGTTCACTATGGTATTGATGGATTAACCAAACAATGGAACTGATAGGGTGTAATAAATATCCCTCATCAGTATTGTGCATTGCATGTGTTCTAGAGTAACTAACTAGAACCCTTATCTTAGGTAATTGACAACTGCGAGAGTAGTGTTAGAATAAGTAGATTTGAGAGTGTGGAGGTGAAGAACACCAAGACCAGAGAGTAAAAGAGAGATGAATCTGTTAAGACAATAGAGAGAGTGGAGAAGTATGTTTGTAATTGGGAGAGAGAGAGAGTCACGAAAATGAGGAGTATTTTCTCCTTAATCTCATTTCTTGTTGCTTACAACATATTTAAAGACAGAGAAGAAAGAGAGAGGAAATCAACAACACACTGGTCCAAAGACTGTATTCTGACCCAACAGCTCTTTTTGCAGTAGATCTGGATTTGAATTCAAACTTAACCATAATAGCTGGTTAACTCAACCCCAATGGTCTTCCCAAGCTTCTTGAGGTTAATTTAGGTGACCCCAGACGTCTGCCTTGCCTTACAATCCAAGCAAGATCATAGATAACACTCGTTAGGTCTGTACGGACAGAAACTATTTTTATTGTCCAGATTATTTCTTCCTCATTCTTTTCCTCTCTTTGATTCTTCATCTCAATACTCCCCTTCAAGTTTGACCGTAGTGACTAGTCAAGCTTGGAAACATGAAGAACTTCCCTCATTAAAACCTTAGTGTGCAAAACCCAGTGGGATAAAAACACACTAAGGAAAAAGAGTAGAAGTCTCCATGTTAGAGGAGTCAGTGAGATGTGAGGTCTATGAGTCCCAACTTAGAGTGGATGAACTCACAGACTTTGGTGCTTGCTGCCTTGGTGAAGATGTCAGCTAGTTGGTCTTCACTTCTTGTGTAGCACGGTAGGATGATTTGCTTCTCCACAACTTGTCTAACCTTGTGGTAGTCTACTTCAATATGTTTGGTCCTTTCATGGAAGACTGTGTTGATTGCAATGTGGATGGCTGCTTGATTATCACAATGCATAGTGATTGGTGATGTACTCTCAATTCCCAAGTCACCCAGCAATCCTTTGATCCATATCAGCTCGTTGGTGAGCTTCCTCATGGCCCTATACTCCGCCTCATCACTTGAGCATGACACAACATTCTGCTTCTTGCCAAATTACCTCCAATGAATGTGCAATAACCAGTTGTTGATCTCCTATCAGTTCTGTCTCCTGTCCAATCAGCATCACAATACCCTACAATCTATGTGCTTCCATTACATGCCATCAAAACTCCTTGACCAGGTGCCTCTCTCAGGTATCTCATGATCTTTTCCACCATGTTCTAATGATCGACTTTAGGCGCCTGCATGTGTTGGCTGACTTGGTTCA